>KB698583.1:0-28029 GCA_000349165.1 Anopheles christyi
GTGTGTGGTAGTGGAATTTCCCCAGTGGAAAATGTTAGGCGTTTTTCGGTCTCACAAAATTTCGCAAAACCAAAAATCCGCACCCCACGCTTCTCACACTCCCCTTGTGCCCTCTATACCCTTACCTACACACACACACCGATGTACACAGTCATGCACACACACACACACACATACACACACAGACACACAAAATGGCTCTCCTGCTTTCCCTGTTCCTCTCACTTTGCTGCTCTCGGCAGGCGCATCGCCGTGGGGCCTTCTCTTTCGAGCACTCGACTCTCTGTTGTTGCTGTTCTGGGTACGGTGACAAACGGATGACGATGATGATACTCTGCTGAGGAGGATGATAATGATGATGATGCTGCTGATACAATGACAATGACGGTTTCACTTGTGATGGGAAAGGGAAGCTTCCCTTTGCCAAGAAGCTAAGAAGGGGAAGGTTCCTATTGCGTGCGTGACCTCTGGCACCATAACGAGCCGGATTACATGTTTGGAGGAGCACAAACTAGGGGCCAGCTTAGCACAAATCTGCTGGTGCTGGCTGACTGGTTTCTGTTGAGATTATCTTACCGAGAAGTGTTCCACGGTGAAGCTGCTACACGAGGACGTTTCTGCTACTGCTGCTCACGGTTTCTGCTACCAGATGCTACGGTGCAAGCAAATTCTACTTGTGCATTGGTTGTTTGTGGTTGCTACTAACTGCTGCTGCTGCTACTACTACTACCGCTTACTTTACTGCTTATCAATCGCTGAACACCACTTGCACTAACCGGAGGACGCCTAACCGAAACGTGAAAGGAATGGGGTTCAGGCGAAACGGCTCGGTCGCACGAAAGCACGGCGTGTACATGGGGCTGTACCTGGGACCGTTGTTTTCGCTGGCTGCGCTTGCTAGTGCGGGTTCGTTTCTCGAGGGCGTTTTCCGTTACTCCGCTGGTTTTATTTGACTTTTTTCTTCTGTTTTTCCTTTCCTGCCGTAACGCGACACATGGAGTTAAAAAAACGGAAAGATCAAACGAAACGGAGACCTTCACCACCAAAGAGGCTTTCAGCAGTAGGTCCCTTTTTTTAACCTTCACCGTTTGTGCAGCAGCGTTCCGGAACCGAAAACGTCACACACTTTACCCGTGCAGCAACTTTCGCCAGTGTTTCGCTTTTGTTAGCCTGTTTTCGTGAACGTTTTTTTGTTGTTGTTGTTGTAAGGTTGGTGTGTTGTTGTTGCTGCTACTTTTACTCGCTCCGGTCGCGCCTGACACTCGTCTTGTCGGTGGCGGTGGTGCAGCTTATGCAGAAGGTGAACTTTGGGTTAACAAAAATTATCTAATATTGACAACAAATCGCAATCGGTAACAAACGGTCGAGGCGATTTCATCAATCCGCGGGCTCAAAGGCAACTGGAGATGGCTGAGAAAAGATCAGTGGCTGCGCAACTGCGCAGGTCTGCAGCGGTTCGACGCGCAGCAAGCACGTCTCCGTACGGGCCCCGAACCACGCGAAACCAGTCCCGGTCGGTTTCGGGCGTTCGGGGTTTTTCCGTTTTCACTTGCTGACTCGCTCACACCTTCACTCACATGCTGCCCCGGAGGGCGAGGGCTTTTGCAGCGTTCGGGATGCTGATGCCATCTCATCTCTCTGCACAGCCTCTCCCTCTCTGCTCTCGCGTTACACATGGTCACACGGATACGGAGATGCTCAGGATGAGGTCGAGAACGAGAGCGCTTTGTTCCAATGCCACGGGTTGCGTGGTGAAGCTTTCCATGGGATAACTTTATCTCACAACTCACACGCACACACACACACACACACACACACACACACAGACTTTTCCCTTTGGTTTGGTCCCGTTTTCGAGCTGAGCGAGTCCTTAACTGTTCGGGCTCTTCCCTGTTCAGCTCACAAATGACACACCTTCTCACGTGGGCCGATGAGTAAACATGCTCATCGTACTCTCTGGCCTGAACCGCTGTTGTTGGTGTTCTCTCCACACACATAAAAGGGAGTGCCCCAAGTGTCAGTTATCCGAGAACGGATGCAGGAAGCTCGCACAGTCCGAAGTATCCGCGCCACCTAATGGTCCCGGTTTGATTCGCGCACTCGGATGTGGGAGTAGAAGCTACTTTCCACTAGCCTTCCTCATGTTTCATGTTGATGGGGACGACCACAAATGGTAAAGGCTCGCACAGACCGTCAACACAATCGTGACGGTTGTTTCGCACCATTTAGTACTCACTGTGCTCATTTCGACTCCGCTCACCGATGGCTCACTATGCCATACGATGATGGTTTCGAGGCGGGAGCGCTTTTTTACTACCGTGGGAACAGTTGTTGTTTTGCGAAAACAAGAGCCACGGTTGCAGTGGGGTAAGCGCAGTGAGCATGCTGACAGTGTGTGCTTTCGAATGCACTGCAATAATAACCACAACGTGGTGGACGTGGCATTGTGACTGAGGGCGTCAGACAATATGCCAGACGGGTCAAATTGGCGCAAGGAGACCTGGCGCTGAGATGCTTGATGATGTTGTTTCTCGAGCGAACCTTATCGCGGTTCAGGGAGGGGTTCTTTATGGGAGGGTATTTTACATTTTGTTGGAGGAAAAAGATTTATGTTTTTTTTTTAATAATTTGAAATTGATTTTACTAGCATAGCATATTTTTGGGTTTTCTTAGATTTTCCATTCGAAAAGGGAGAAAGTTTAGAAACAGAAATTAAAAAAAAAGACCAAATAATTCTTCTTACGAAATCTTTGAAAACGCCTTTATCATTTCAAATAACTAAATGCCAGCCACCAACGCACGAAGAGGAAAAAACATGCACCATAGAGAACTGATGTTAATATTGTTATTTTGGAAAAAAAAACAGAGTTATTTTGGGCGTGAGGTGATGATGATCGTGACAACACACGCGAGAACGGTGTGAGCGAGCCATCACAAGCGTGAGACGCGAAGCACACGAAGATGGTAGCAGTGATTCTGGTGAGCACTCTCCAGTAGATGTCTTCGCTCACCACACGAGCATGGACTCCACAGATGGGCGCACATGGTCACAAAACCTCTATTCATTGCTATCAAAAAGGCCCGATTTTTTCCCTTGCAGTCTTGCGTTTTTGCAAACAGTGAGAGACAAAACAAGAGAGCGAGAGAAAGAGAGCAATAACGCATGATAAGATATGTGGGAACAAAAGCGGAGCAAACTGCGAAGGATCCGTTATCACATGGCACTAGAAAAACGGTTACTGCAATGTTGGGCAAGACATGCAAGAAAAAAATTCCCCCCCAATAAAAAAGGAGAGACACATATACACACAACTGCTGTTAGGTTTCGTACACAAAAACAAAAACTTTGCAGCAGAACGGTTAGAAATAACGGATGGAAGGCATGCTGAGGGCGGAAGTTTTGGTAGAATGGTGAAGCGGTACGTTGAGTTTTTTCGGCCTAGCCTATTGACAGGATCGGGACACATACTATAATCACACTCACCATCGACAATCGGCATGCGAGACAACAGCAAAAACAAAAATGAAGCGTAATGAACGTAGGAAAGGCCAGACTTTTGTGCCAGTCGTTTTGTTTTCTTTTTCTGGCTCTGTCAGGGTGTTGTTCCCAGGGGTCGCATAAGTAAATGGGCGACAAACTGCACAAGAAGATGGGTTAGAGCGGGTTGAAGTTAAAAGGTCGTCACCCGTTTTTTGACACGATTTTCGAATTGGCAGGGTAGCTATGGGTATGCATGCAAAAGCTAAAGTGGAAGGTTGTTCGGAGTGCTGTCGGAGCACTTTTGTACGATACGCACGGATGGAGGTAATGCCGTTTGGTGGATAGAATGAAGTGAAGAGTCGAATAAACGACCTCACAGATTGGAGCTATCTACTTCTCGAGGGCAGGGTGAAACTTGATCGCAAACAGTCGCAAAGCTTGGTTACCGTGTCGTGGGAAGAGATTTTTACCTGATGGGGTTAACAGTTACAATGTGCAAACGTACGTATGTGTGTGTAAGCTAAGGCAAAAAAACTGCTGTTTTTACATTACGTAGCGCTTGTAGCACATGTGATAACAAATCTTGGATTATAATATTACTGTTATAAAAACCAAATTACACATCTTTATATTCAGCGAAGTATACAATCAAGACATAAGATTATTAAAAAACAGTGGAACCTAGCATAATGCGTTTAATCCGTTGAAGTAATTCACTTATTACCTTTCATTAAACGAACAATTATTAATACGGGAGGTTTTATTTAAATATGATTTGTAAAAAAAAACAACTATAAAACTATGTTTCAATCTTAAAAGATGACAATTATTTTAAAATAATACTCTTGGAGTTAAGTCATTTAGTAATGTGGGAAACTTCAGTAATTTAACCATTTCTTCTACGTTTTTATTCACTCACTGTCTCGAAAACAATAAAGTTGGTGGTCGAAGGGAGTTAACAGGGGAACTGTTTTACTCAAAAGGAATCCTGTAGCTTTTACGGATACTTAAAAAATCAAAACAAGCAATTTTAAAAGCAAAGCCAGCCCACAACAAGAAGATGCCCACACAAACACTGTACGTATCGTCCATTATTTATGTTGACAAATTCCACCACAGCTGGCACCAAGCCGTTCAACCTCCTTCACGGGTGTGTACATTCATCAGCGTGCGACTTGTTATATTGATTTGCTTCCTTCCTCTAAATTAATCTTCACTCTGATCTGTTATCGATATCCCATCACATCGCTCAGGAGAACACATCCGGCATTCAAGCATCGGTCCGTGTCTTCATATCATACTTCCTCACGTACCGGTTCTGTCGACGTTTACGGTGCTCACGGGGAGTGACCGATTTCCGATGTCCTTTACACCCGATCCGATCGATGTCGTGCCGTGCACAAATCAGCACTTTTGTTTACCAACACATAACGCTAGAATGCTCGCCAATAAATCATACTGTTAGCTAACTAACCTGCTTCCGTTGCTTGATCCGTCCGATACTCTGTACTGGATGCCAAGCCATGCCAGGACCGATAAAGGGCACTGGGACCCAGCACTGATTTGCGCTGGTTCGTGCTGTGCCGATGGATGGCCGCGTTGTTGTGGTAGTGGCAAGAAATTTCCTAAAAAGGAAAGTACATAATGCACCCGCTACACATACGACACTTTAAACATTGTCCAAAGGAAGATTGGTTGGAATCCTACGGGCTAGGAAAATTGGTTGCTTCAATCCAATTACAATCACGATCGGTTTCCAAGAAATCTAGCTTCACACATTAAAACAACACTGTGCCACCGTAACGAGAAAAACGAATGTGCCATTCTGCTGTGCTACCCTTTTCGCTTTGCGCTCCGTCCGGATTCGGATTTACTACCATCAACCCGACCCCCATCCTCTCGGGATACTATAAACCGTGTGTATGTGTGCACAGGGATTGGATGCTTGATTTAATCGCAATCCACTTGGTGCGCCTCAAGTGGCAGTGGCCACATCAACAAAGTCTACAACTATGCACAGCCACAACAGACGGCACAAGCAGCAGGAGCAGCAACACCATCAGCGGATGTGTATTTATTGCTAATTAAAACTCTTCGATCCCTTGATTAGGTCACCATTGTGCTGTGCTCCTTTCGCTCTGTCCCTGTACTGAAGCGAAACGATACCCATGTACGAACGGCACCACACTCCAGTAAGGCACTTTAGATCACACTGCCTTTGCGTGTGGGCCGGAGGGTAGCTAAGGGTTGTTGTGCAAGGGATGTTTAAGCTGCTGGGTTGCAATACATTAGCACCACCGCACCAGAAGGTGCGATTGAACAGTTGAACGAAGCGCGAAGAGAATGTGTGTGTGTGTTGGAAAATTATAAAACACAAAATTAGCCATGTTTGGTTAATCTTTCTGCCTGATTACCCTACCGAGCTAGTGCGTGGCTACTGGTGGACGGAGAGTGGATAAAACACCACGGAGCTGCATCAACAAGTACCGGGCGTCTCCATTGTACCGGGCGTCTCCACTGTACCGGGCGTAATTGACGTACCCAGGCCTCCTCGCACCGTTATCGGAGCAAATAGTGAAGCAAATTTGGTGACGCGGAATGCATTTGAATGAGGTACGGCTACATGGAAGTTGTTTGTTGAGTTATACAATGTTTGAAATAAATGAAATATTAACGATAACCTCTTATATAAGAGAGAAGTAAATGCCACGTAAGCTTTAACATGCAAATTTTCTAACAATACCAAGAATGCAATTTATGCTTAGCCCATTAAGGAACTTTTGAACATAAATTTCACCAAGTTTTTAATCGTCACGTTAGGAGAGTTTTGCTCTTAACTTAAAACACCGGTTGAAAATACGAAATTAATAAAAAACCAAGACTCTCTGCTATTGCTTTATAAAATGGGGTTTTTATCGTTTAAAAATCACATCAAAGGACTGGAAAAGAATGTTTAATTACTTTCCTCTGGCCAGGGAGAAATTAATTTTCCTTTTTTATAACAAACAAGAAAGGAGGTCAAGCAGGGTGGAAAAAAAACGATTCTTTTTTCTGCAGTTTAATGGGAAACAGAGACATGCTTGATAAGAAGTCAGTTGATGGAAACCAGCTTTTATTCAATATTTAAAGTTTTTTTTCAAAATAGTTCAATTTTATAATCATCATGCTGCAAGATTCATTAGCAGGTTTAACGAAAGCTTAAAAAACACTTCTTTACTACGCACATAAAATTGCATTGCGCTCAAACAAATCAGTGAACAGCATTCCCATAACGGTCAGATTTACATGGTGCCAACATTTTTTATCCCTCGATACACGCACACTATTGTCAACACCATTTACAAACCTACTGCTCCATATTTCACACCCGTTTCGACGCACGTTCCGGTGCGTTCATCTCGCACAAGGACGCTAACGTCCCTTTCGACAAACAGACGACGATGACGACCATCAACCATTCAGCCGACGTTGAAGCTTTTTGTCGATGATGCCAGCTGGACGAAACATGGATCTGCACACGCGCCGCTAGTCCCCGAATGCGATAAATTATCTTCTTAGCACTAATTTATGGCTAATATTGACTTGCGGGTTGAAATCTTCCATTGCTTCAGAACGGTTCCCTGTACGAATAGTTGCCCACTGCCCCTCCCCTGTTCTTCGTGGTAGAAAGATGGTCGATTTGTTCCATCGTGGAGCAAGGCAAAGCCTGTTTCGCTTAGTCTGATGGTGGCCGTTTGCGTTTGGTACGGCAAGGGCAGGCAGGGAAGAAAAACGACACAGCCATGACCATAACCGTTTCCAGAGCACACATCACGCGTTTGGCGCTCAATGGCACCTTAACAGGAGCAGACCTGGATCCTGGACGCCAGCAAACATCCCAGTAAGCTGGCCAGAGTGATAAAAGATCCGTACAAAGGGTTCCAGATTCTAGCCGCCCGGGTACTTCCTACTAGTTGGTAAGGAATGCTGTAAGAATAAACGTTAAATTTACCAACAAAAAATATTACTGCCAGTTGAATAGCTGCACACAAGGGTAAAGAAAGGCTCCCCTTTTTAGGAGAAATAAAGTAGCTACCTCCCTCTCCCCACACGAAACGAAACGGAATTCATGAACTGTGCCGTGATTTATGGCGAAACGTTTCTGTTCTGCTCCACAAAATGGGAAAACATTGCGGAAGTATAACTCCTGCTCCCATCGATGAAACGAATCATGAACAATTATGTTTTCCTTCAGCCCGAACTAGTCGAGCTAGACCGAATCGGACGAATCTCAAGACAGCAACCGTTGGCGGATAAACTTCATCGAGCATCGAGAGCCAGTACTCGTCCATCTGCTTGGCTGCTACCTACCCCTGCTGGATGGATGAGTCCCGTGGGACGCGCTGGCAGGATGAAAACTTTCGGTTGAATCGGAATTGGATTGGGATGACTTTTAACTTTCCGTGCAGCTTTGAGAGCCGCGTACAAGAATAGCGTACTTGAAAGGGCCCAGGCAGAAGGTTATTTGGAGGTTTCTATTTTTCCACTAGTTTGGTGCTGCTGCAAAATAAATAAGCTTCACAGTACAGGTAGAGCTGGAAGGGATGGGAGTGGTGCGATGGGTGCAGTGCAATAGCTTCAAGCTAGTGTGTTTGCTTCAATTGGCTTCAATGCTAATTTGATGCCATTGAAGGTACTATTCTGCAATGAAACAAACTGTCCATAAATCAATCTAGTTGGCTGGGTGTAGATTAATCGATACTTTTCTTCGGCAAAAGTCAAGTTGTGGTGGATGTACGAAAAAAAAAACAAAAGGATGGTATTTTACTTTTTTTAAGTTTTTTGAAAACTAATATAGAATAAACGTTACAAAACAAAAATGTTTTTTCAAGCAAATTATTACCTCCTCTGCAATATTTTAAAACACTCGAATGAATCAAATCAGTATTCTATTTTCCTTGCTCATAGTTCTATAAAACTTTACCATGTTTAAATGCAAACTGCCTGAAATATTCGTTTTCCATTAGTAAATTAGCAAGTATAAAAAAATCATACACACACACATTAGTTTCAACCCCTCCTAGGATGGACCTGAGCAATATTGAGCAAAAAAAAAATCGTCTCCATTGTACGTAACATTCTCCCCCAGACGGACAACAGTACTCTTCATGCATACAATCTACACGACGCGTGCCTGGGCTTACCAACGGCATTCACTCACTCGTTCTGTGACGAATCGGTTCCCCTTGGTTTACTGGTTTCTGTGGAAGCTTTTGGAGGGGGAAGGGCTCCCCTGAGCCTGATGCCCTTGTCACCAGTGGCCTTTCGCCAATGGAATTGTTAAGAAATTCAACCGAACTATGTGCGGGACCCTCATCAAACGGGACATAATATTTCATCGTAGCTGAATTTTTTATCATAATTGATTTTTGCCGTGGAAAGCTTTTGCTCAGTTTCTTTTTTGTGCATCCCTTTTTTTTTTTGGTTTCCACTTCACGCCGTGGTGTGGACGTGTGCGCAACCACACGACACACTAGACTGTCGCTTGTCGCCGTAATGTATTGCCTGCTTTTTTTGTTGTCTGACTTCGAACCCGTAACATAGTGATTCCGGGCTGATCGAGGAACTTCCTTTTGTAGGGGGAAGGGAAAGTTTAAGAAATCTGAAATGTCGACCTTTGTGGTAAGTTTTCGTACTATGTTACCTTTTTGTGGAACATAACTTTGCTGTCAAAGATGTTTTTTTTCTTGTTTACTTTACTATTTCGATAATTTTTCAAATTGTACTTTTCTTCAGATTTTGTGAAATAAATCTCAAAATGAATTTTTTATCACTCTCGCTTACAGATCTAGCTTTTCGGCTAACGATCCAAAATGAACCAACTCCGGGAGAACTTTTCCATCTCAATCTGTTCAATCAAAAGTGATTTAAACTCGATCTAGGATCAACTCAACCGTGCGGCTCAAGCTCCGGTTCGCGTGCAGTTTACCCCATCAAAAGCGGTCTGCCAGGGCTGCTTTTTACGGCAAAACCGATTGGTGACACAGTTCTCGAGGGGGCTCGGCTAGAAGTAATGTAAACTTGACCGGATGTTGAACACGAATTCTAAGGTGCTCGATACTGGCTGCCTGCCTGTCACAACACGACGTAAATCTTGACAAACAAAGAAGACGGTATAGAAGTTGGCGCAAAAGGCAAGACAAACGAACGAGGGGGCGCTCTCCATCGTTCGGGAAGTTGTTATAAATGATACAGATGGCTAATAAATTTAACGAAGCCAGATAAATCGCTCAAATCTACCGCTCCGGCTCCATCTACCATTGATCGTTATGCTGCTCGGTAATCTAACCCACCACCTTTCCTTTCGCTTTTTCCTAGGCTCGGTTCACAAAAGGTGAGCTCTTTGAAACACCGGTAGCAGTTATCCCTTTTTGTTCTTTCCCCCTTAAAGCTGTGTGCGTGTGTGTGTTGGAAAACATTTTTCTAACAGCATTTATTTTTCACTCATTCGTATTGTTTTTTTTGTTGCTTTCTTCCCTAAATCCAATCTGCCACACATCTTCATCCTTCCCACAAATACCAAACATTGGTGGGCATGCAGGTACACACGGCTACCGGGTGACACTCGAGCCTAAAAATGTGCCACCCGAAAGAAAAAGGGGCATTGGTGAATTGACTTGCACGGGAAAATGGACGGATGAGTGGGTTGCGCTAGGGCTCTAAAGCAAACCCCACAAGGGGCCACAAGCTGACGCACCTCCACGGCTCGTCGAAGGGAGTGAACGGTTACTGCAGGGTATGGATGTCGTGCGGGAGGGGAGGAGGGGGTGGGGGGTGATGGCACAAAATGGATTGAAGATAATAACGATCGCACTGAATCAAAAGCGTGCTTGAGATAAAAGCCCGGCTGGAGATGGGAAAAATTGGAATTTGTTGAAGCAACAAAACCCGAGCAAGCGTTATACGTTAAATAAATCATGCACTCATGTTCGACAAGCGGGTCCTATCGGTCTATCGCTGTATCGGAAGACAGTTCCGTTGTCAGCGAGAACTTTTGTGTAGAATCGTGCTGGAGTAAGTGTAATATTATATTTGAAAATTGACACTCTTGTGAAGGTCGAAGGGCTTACCAAGAGAGATGTAAGCGAATTTTTTGAAGTGTGTGTGTTAATCTTGCGGATAGAAAGCTCGAGTAGTTCAATCACACCGTCAGCAGACCGTCTATTTTTAGTCTATTTATCTTATACACATACACATTCATACTCATACATATTTAAATATCTTTTTTAATAATATAATAGTAAGAATATTCTTGTCATTTTAATGAATGTTGCTTAAGAACCAACAATCACCCTGAATATGGCTCTATTTTCACCACATCTACTTAACCTTCTGTCCGAAATCCATACCTACCCATGCACAAAGCAAATTAGCGCAAAAGCTCAACGTTAAGCAGCTTTAGCACCGTATGCTTCCGGTTGGTTTGCTCCCCTCCCCACCTGCCCCTCTTACCACACAGTGTTATCTCGTTGCCGTTGCCGAGCTGAACATTGGCTTTGAATTGGTCAACGGAAAACGAATTCTCGCCCCCGTAAACACAGCAAGGCGATGAATTATTCATACCGCGCCTCCTAGCCTCCATGGGGTCGTGCGAAACTGTCCACCTCGGCAGCAGTAAACGCTCTCGCTTACCGTCCCCCTGGATTGTAGCACCAGCAAGAGACGCGGCTTGTAAGTCACCCCGGGGCTCAAATGCATTCGAAATCCAATTAACGGGCCTTTTTCGTTGTAAATAATGCCGCACTGACGGGCCAAACCAATAAACATGCTACGAGCAATGTAGCTTTCCTCTTCGTTCTTTTTTTTTCGTCGTTCCTTCCCGTTCGTTTTCCCACTGGTCAGCGGTATCGTTACATTATTCATTGCCGAGCTTCTTTTTTTCGTGTATCTTTCTTTGCCCATTTTCAAACCAAAAGAAACAAAAAAAGGAAATGAAAATAAAAGTCAACCACGGCCGGAAGAAGTAAACTGCCTAGGAGGTGCGCCTTTCCCGACGAACGCAATTGATTCCCGTCGATTAATTCGACCGATTCGCTTTTCCGGCTGGTAACTGTTTGCTTCCGCTTTTCCATTTCCATTCGGCGCCCGTTCGGTGACCGTTCGCGCACAACCATTTCTAAAAAGTCAACTAAATGGAACAAATTCTGTGCAAATGCTTCTTATTTTTGCTTTTTTTTTTTGCTGTGGATGGGGGGAGTGAGGCAACCCACAGCTCGTGCCGTGGTTTGGCGAGACGTCTGGGCAGCAGACAGCAGTGTGTGGGAAAAGGTGTATCGATTTTCATTTGCACTCGATTACCCATCTAGCTGTCTGATTACAGCATTCCGCGGTCAGTCACTCGTCGTGTTGACAACGGTCGATCGATTTCTGGAAGCGTTCTGTTGAATCCGCCCGGAACGAATGCGGTTCCGGGAACGGTTGTACCAAAAAAAAAAGGACCAAAAAGAGGGTCATTTAATTAGGATGGAACGTTAGCATTGCCCTTTTCCTACAGTTTGCCAGCATACCGGGACAGCCCGGCGGATGGGTGTTTACCGGTGTTTCCTATAGAGGGAGGGGGGGGGGGATTTTCGCAGAATATTTGCAAGGTGCTTTAGGCGTTTTAGGGAAATTGTCGTCATTGCGTTCTTGCAGCTCTTAAAACCATAACCCTCACTATCAGGATGATAGTAAGGAGAGGGAAATGAAAGTGTAACGAAAATGAAATTATCACTTCAAAGTGAACATTTCCCATTTCTTCCCGATCTGAAATGGGGGTTCTTAGTGCCCGGCGGGTACAAGACAATCGTGGAAAAAGGTAGACACGACAGCAAGCCTCTACTAAGTAAAGGGAATGTTGGCATATAAAAAGCAAACTCCCACTCTTTGTCGCAGCAGGTTTACGGTGCCTCGGGATTGTTTGTGGTTGTAGCAACGATTTTAAACTCTTTCCAGCTTGAACGCAGCGGGACGAACTTGTGTAGCTACGTACTAAACTGCTGCTAGCGCACGATACCTCATAGCCGAGCAAAACCGTTTGAACTTGAACGCCAATCCCTGGTTCGATGGGAGGGTGAACCATTCGCAGACGTTTTATTGAAATTGTCTTTCACGAGGCAACGATATATTGCGAGAATCGTACAGCATTAGCATTGGCAATACTTGGGCCCACCCCCTTGTCTCTTTGGTCGCCTTGGGCGACGATGATCCTGGCGGGAAAACTTGAAATGGCGGAAACTTCACCACGAGCAAACGACACCATACAGGGAGGATCGTATCGAAGATGAGAACATTAAACGGGGCGATAAGAGATGTGATCCTTTCTTTCGCCACTCGCTTGTCTTGTCTTTTTTTTTTTTGCTACCGTACTTTACCATTCCGTTTCTTATATATTTGCCACATTCCAACGCTCAATCGTGAAGAAAATGTAGCACAAGAATCTAATATGTTGGAGCAATTGTCAAAGTCGGGCACGATTTAGGAACACACCGGGGGCTATATTCTAGATAAACTTTGCTTCACTTTGAAAGCTGGAGTACAGTGGAAAGCTTTCTTAGGACTAGGAAAAACAATATCACTGTATGGTTTTACGGATGGATTGGTTGAATGTAGATGATGATTTAAAAAGAAAGAAAAAGATTGATAGGACATAACTAGGATTTGAGTTTGAAGAATTATGTTCTCTTTAAGTTGATTTGGAAATTTTGCTTGTTTAAGGATTCAACGAAAAATGAAGGTTGGAATTGAACTAAATTTGTGTACTAAATTGTACTAAACTGTGTTGTTTGACGTAATGAACTTCTTCTACTTCATTCCAACAAATAACAATCTTAAGATAGTCGCCCATTCGCAAGACTTCCATCGAACAATATAAGCCCCACCTGTACCATTAACCGCTCCTCATGCTCTTATTCATTTTAATAATATCAAACTGCTTCAGGGGTAATGTTCTTTGCACATCCACGATAACTGGATTAGTGACGCGATCATGTCGCCGTTTCCGGGCAATCTAGCCTGGAAAATCGTCACCTTCTACGCCTCGTAGTACGATTCTTTGCTGTGTCGTTTTGTGGCAAACATTTCCTCCGTCTGCCGTACCATTACCAAAACACCTTCCGCGATGCCGTCGTCGGATAATGTTGCCCGGATATATTTGACTCATATTACCCAACTGACTCATCGTTCCTCCCCGTTTTCCGCCAAATAGTTGCTAGCTTCGATACCCTCCAGCAGGTCCACTGCCCTGCCCTGCCCTACCTGGCACTATCACATCGTCTTGTCGTCGGAAAAACACACCCTTAGAAAGACCAGGAAATTCGCGTTTCCTTTCTCTGCCTGCGCCTGCGAGACGCGGAAAGTTTTGGCGGAACGGAGGAAAAACACGGATTTTATGTTGCCATTTCGTACCACTTCTAGCGCTGCTTATTGTTGTTTGTTATTTGTCCTCAAATATGCTGTAATACGGTGTTGGGGAATGTTTGCAGTTTAGTGAACGTGTGCATATACTCTTGCTGCCCGTTGGTGTTCTCCGTCTATGCTGGGAAAATCAAGCAACGCCTTACGTGCGTAAGCAATACACGCTCTGCTTTCACGCTTCTTAGCACGGTACAACCATTGGAGTAAGACGCAACATAGCACATAGCCACAGCAAGACGCTTTTCTTACCCCCAACTCCCCCCGAAGCTCTTAGCAACTATCTTCAGCTTCTACAGGGAGCTAGAAGAGGTACACTTTCACTTGTTTACAGCATCGCACCGTGGACCATGCTTTGATGCCGTGATATATATACGAAGGCCATGTTTAATAGATACTTTATGCCTGATTTATGCTTCCGACCCGCCAGGAGCTGTTCACATAGAAAAGCAGCTTAACGGCGGCACTATGGAAAGGGGAAAGGGCAGTTTGGCCCAAGTCCATTTTGGGGATGGCTCTCGTCGATGCTTTCGCTTTGCTTGATAACGGCCTCAGGGTGGTGGTCTTGACGTTTGAGCAAAAGGATGGACGAAACAGGATGCCGTCAAGTGTTGGTGAAAACAAGAGAAATAGATACTATCAATCATCGATAGCCCCCGCGATGGGTGGATGGAACGAGACACACACACAAACACAAACATACAAGCAGCACATAAAAAGAAATGAAAAAATCCAAAGTGTCATCGAAAACCGAAAGAGGTTATCTATCTTTGGGTCAGCGTTATGAGTGCCCTTGAGGCGATTGTTGGGGGGGGGGGGCTTTGGGTAGAGGAATATTGAAAGTGATATTTGTCAAAAGAGATCACATGACAGCACTGCTAATCAAGGGTTAATCTGCGCTTTGGTGACATAAAAATAGATTGTGTGTTTTCGCCTCACTTTCCAAGCAAAACTCACGATATGTTCATGGAGCTTTGTTTATCAAATAAATATGAACCTTGGCATGAAGGTGCATGAAGGGTACACCACATATCTAATGTGAAGAGCGGCTGCACCGAGAACGCCTTTCATCGAAAATCATACTTTGAAGTTTATTCGAGCTCAACACTTTAATGAAACGAGCTCAATTAAATCGACGCGCCTTTTCACCGTTAACTGCCAGTGCTAACCAACATTGGAAGCCACTTCCAACAGCGAAACGCTTCACAACTCTATCGCATTATGCTTTCACGTCAAATATGACGCTCTGCCAGAGGGAGGGTGTAGGGTTTCGTATCATCGTACCGCACCGCTATCATCACTGCTCGCTTGACGAGGTTATTTATTTACCCAATTTTACTCCACTTACGTGGGCACAAAAAGCGTATTTACATTACATCGTTCGGCTAATGGCTGTCGCCCGTTTGTTGCCGAGATGTTTATCCGAACCGTTTTCCCATTGCCAGAGCCCCCTTTCCTGCGGTACAATCAGAACGACACCATTTGACTCCGATTTTGAGGCTGGCTGGAAGAAGACGCAAAAAAAAACGAATCTAAGCGATAGGAAGTTTTAACACCATTTCGATTGCCACCTAGTCCATCGTTTCGTACAGCACTGTCTATTGACACAACTAATTGGCGGCTCCCTCGTAAAGAAGATCTGTGCCTCGCTTTTAAGAAGATGATGTGATGAACTTACTACACTGGCCTATGTCTATGGTCCAGTTATCAAACTTCCGTCCTCAAAGGTACTGTCGATTGCAACGATGCAGCGATCGTGCAAGGTTCTTTGGTGCATCGTACTCCTTTCTGCCGTCCAGGCGGAAGACAACGAAATCACAGACCGGCTGGAACGTGCCAAACGATGGCTCAACTATCCCATCAACGGTGGGGTGGCGAAGATTGTGCTCGGATGTGTCGTACCCATTCGATTCCACCATCCACTGTCGCGCGTCATCGTCAATACGTACAATTTGCAGGCCAACTACCGTATTCCGGCCACCATCATCTATCCCCATCCCGAGTCAGTGTTTCAAAACCGGGCTGTTGGTGGTGAGGATCAAGGCCGAAGACAGCTTTTCGCCGTACTCGAACAGGCTTTCTCCCGGTCGGGGCGTAATGGGCGGGCGTGCCTGCTGCGCGCCGTTTGTGAGGTCGCTGAAATGCCGCTCAAACACAACGGATTGATTGGCGAAATAATCGATGTGATTTTCACGTAAGTAGCACCATCTGAACAGTTTTGATTGAGGTGCTTTGCCGGATGCGCTCGGAAGAGTGGTGCACGTCCCAAGCAATAATTGCCGAATGATTGACAAAATAAGAAATCAATGGTGGTTCGACGATGCTGGCACCTATTTTGGTGCAAATTGTTCACACGCTTGTCAGCACTCGATATACAAACACACAAAGCGTTGGCTTGAAACAATTTGTATCGGGTTGAGCTGACAAACGGATGTTTCAATGAATAAGCGCACCGAAAAGAAATTAGAGTGAACTGATTTTATTTTCCTTCAATTGATCATTGTTTACCTCTCTTTTACAGCCCATCCCCATCCGACAGCCCACTCGATCCAGACTATCTGCTTGCTCAATCCTACGGCCAGCAAGGACGTGACTGTACCGTACAATATCCCGACTGTCCGCTCGGTCACGGTCTGTTCGACAATATTTCCTTTCTAGCCACACAACAACCACCACAATCCGCACGGGAATAGTAACGATTCCCATTCACCACCACCCTCCCCAGCCATATGCTTTGGACGCGAGCTCAGCACAATAAATTATACCTATCATTTGTCGCCGCTAGCTCTGTGGGCTGCTTTTTGTGCTACCCCGCTAATATGTTGCTACTAACAACAAAGCAAAACGAGAGCCACGTCGGCCTAACATTGTGCCGCAAATTGGGCGAGGGGTGGATTTGGTGCCCACAAACTTTCACCAAAAACTTCCAACCAAAACCAAACAATGTTTTAAAGCCTATCGTTACGAAGAGCGGTACTGTACAGAAAAGGGCACAACAAAACACACAAAGCTAGTGGCAGATCGGGAAGCAAAGGTGAAACAACCAAGGAAAGAAGATTTTATTAATGGAGAGTGTAATAAATTATGTTAGAATTATAAAACTCTTCTATGATTCACCACACCCCCATTTCGGGTCGGATGGCTGCCCGGGGGCGCGAGTCCACACTATTCGTGGGCTGGAATTAAACTCCCCCAAAAAAGAAAAAACCACCCACTGTCATCACACCAACAGTGCCGCAGGGTTGCGCCATACCTTTGTTTTGTATGCGAAACAAATCCTCCGAGGAAGGGTGGAAAAGGTGGAAAAAATGGTGATGACAGTGGGTGTCCCGAACGGTGTCCAGCCACCGGACAATACACCAAGGGGCCCCTAAAGTGGGATGCTGAAATTGTTCTAGCATTGCTGTGACGTTCGTTCTGTTAGGAAGGGGTTGAGTTGGGTGGTGGTGTGGGAGGTGACCGGCTTTTGAAATTCAACCTCGCCGCACAACATAATCCTCGCGAGAGTAGCGGAAAGCAGGGAGATCACCAGCAGAAGAGATTACCCCGTGCGGCTACCGGTGAATGTGCCGGGCTTTCGGTGTTGCTCATCCGGTTTTGTCTATGGCTTGTTTCCCGGTGCATCTGCTAAGCAGTGTTATTACAAGTTTCATGCATCATGGGAATTGAAGGTGGGTGTTTTTTTGTAGCTTTAGTGCGAAAGCATAAATTTCCTCACCACTGTCCTCCCCATCAAGAATAAAACAGACCAACGGACAAACAATTGACAAACGTAGAGAATGCGAATAGCTGTGACAATGGTTTTCAGCATACCTGGTTGGTTTAAATAAGTATTCTCATGATTAAAAGCTCGACACGTGCAAAGCGCATTCATCAGGCTCCAAATTCTTGGTATTCTTGCTGGTGACATGTTTTATTACAGCCAATTATAGGCTGCACTAGGTGGCATTCGTTACGAAAATATTCCTTCCTCGAGCACACCAGCGCACTAGTCGTTTGCTCTCCAATTCCAAAACCACCAAAACGAACCGAATTCGACAGCGATGAGATTTTGGATGGAATTTTGCTCCACTGACGACCGATTAAAGTTTGCCGCCAGGATGAAATACGACCACTTTCACGACATCCAGGATTTTCCTCGTTACCATTACCCAGCAGTACGTCCATCGGCAGACAGCCACAGAGCACACTCGGTGTCTGGGGAAGTTTATTTTAAAAATCCCAGCCACGTCCACAGCTTTTGCCGTTCATGGTGGGAGATTGTACGGGAGCCGCGGATGACGCGGATGGCATTTCGTTCGGACACACGTCTGGCCAGTTGAGAAAAGCGAGAGGGGGTTAAATTTATTTCCAGAAATCGCGTTCGGACCCTTGGACCTGGTCCAACTTTTGCTCCCTTCCAGTGACATTCTTCCCTTTCTTTACACAAGCACTCGCCTGCAGCAAAAGGGGTTTAGTGAGGTTTTAGCAAAAGCAAAGCTTGAGTTTAAACGCGAAACGGCTTCACCACAAACGAGGAACATGAGCTACGCAGGGAACAAACGAAAAACATGAGGCTGAGATGGTGTGTAGCGCTCAGTATAGAAATCCCCACCAACCACACCCTTCTATCGCTCGCAACCGAAACCCGATGGCCAGTTTGAACGGAAAGGCAATGTTTGTGGATTGTAATGGCCATCGGACCATTATGGGCAAAGTTCGTGCCTCGGTTTCATTACAGAATTACGCTGCGCTTTTGGCACCAGATCTCGTGTACATCGGGCAAAACATTGCTTCCGTGCCAACGGACCATCCTTTCGCACACCAACACGGACACAAAAACTATGTCCTTTTATCGTCACCGTTTTGGTGAAACTGGGTGCGTACCCGGACAACAGGGACAGCACCATAACGCACGTGTTAGTAGGTCTCCCCGGTTCGTTGCTCTAATTACAAGACCTACGGCCACGCCAAGCGTTCGTTCTGGTTAGAGTTCCGTTTCCTTTGCTTTCCCGGGGCTGCAAAACTGGTTCGACTCGCTCTTCCCGAATTCGCACAACACATTAAAGTGAAAGAACCGTGTGCGTTCCAGCAAGAATGGATTCCAGTAATCCAGTGTAGGGCGAGAGTGTATATGTGAATGGGAAAATAGAAATAAATGCCTTCTTTTTCGCTGGCGGTTTCTAGCAGCCGGGCGACCATTTTCGGATTTGGTGAAGGAAAGTTCTGTTTTTACCATTCATTGAAGAAAGCGAAACACTGGGTTGAGGATTGGGGAGCTGCTTGGGTGGATTTAAGAAATTTAGCTTCACCCAAAAACCGTTCATTACGCTGCACGGCAACAATGGTAAATGTTCGCGCCCCAACCTCCCCCTTTGGGACTGATCTTACTGCCCGGTAATGCACTGCAAATAAAAGTAATCGTAAAAATTTACATTGTTTTTAGCTGTGCTCATTTTGCTCGTTCCGTGTGTTTTGGAAAGTGCCACTACTACCCAGCGCAACCAAGCACAATTTGGCATTTTAATATTTGTATTAAAAGTTTTCCCCGGCCAAGGGGGGGTGTTTTCGCTCATGTTGTGTTTGGGTTTAGCTGTGGAATCAAAAGTCCCGCCACGCGATGGATCGGTGCGGTTGTGAAGCAGTTTTTCGAGAAACATTACTATAATCACATGCAGACAGATGCATGCCGTTCAATTCAATTTGCAGCTTTGCTTGTGTTTACCAATTGCGTTTCACTGAGGATTATGAAAGTTTGTCCTAGTCATTTTTAGCGCTGCTTAAAGTTTAACTAATTATGGCAGTTAAACTATGTATATCAATAAAAAAGTAAAGCCGTATACAAAAGATTTGTTTGTGCAAAAGGGCAGACTTTTTCATTAATGTTGGAATATTCGGATAAAAAAAGGATATCTTTAAAGTTCTTCACGATTGCATACAAAATGTACGAGTCCCTGAATGTATGCAAGGCGCAGAGCATGCTTAGTTGAAGGACCTTTTTTTCTGAGTTTCTTCAAAACAAAAGTTTAAACTCAAACTCAAATGTGTATTATTATTGCCGGGCTTTGAGCAGAAGAAAACCGACTTTTCCCAAATTTACAATCGATCAGTGCGCTTTGCGGCTCATGTGTTTTTTTAACGAATTTCCTTCTGCGGATGCCATTATTCACATGTTGTAAGAAAAATCGCTCGCTTCTTATGATAAGAAAAGGAAAACGTTAGCACACGATGGTCATCTTTCGCTTATACAAACACAAAAGGGGGAACCAAGAATAACCCCCGTTACAACGGGTGGTGTAACGCCCCATGTTAGCAAAAACAAACGTACGTCATCAGCACCTATAGTTGCGTGGGGTTGAAAAGGTGGGACGAAAAAAGTATGGGAAAACAATGCAAAAAAAAAACCCGCCCCTTTATATCAACGATCCTGATGCGTCACACACACCCACACATACACCCACGATAACTCTATTGTGCGGGGTTTCCTTTCGAGAGCAGCCATACGCAAGAAGTAGCTAGTACTTCTGGGCGCTTTCACCAACATCAGCTCGCGCAGGAGGGCGGCAACAGGCTCCTGCTACTCGCGGGATGTGAAAAGTGGCGAGCATGATGATGTAGTGTACGTGTTTATAACTGCAATAATGCCTCATAATGTTATCATTTCTGGGTTGCTTTTTATGGCTTAGCCGCTGCTACCTAGCGTGGCTGTGCTTCAGGGAGGGGCCGTGGCCGCTTTACCGATGCAACATGGTGCACCTTTCGTGGTGCCGTGCTTTTCGGAACCAGCTCACTGACCGTTTCTATTGCAAGTGGGGCCTTTCAACATACCATCACTTGAAATATGCATTGTGGCTGCTTTTCATATCTTTTTGTAAAGGTTTTGTGGGAAGCATTATGCTGTTTTCTTTTAGTGTTAAAGGGTTATACATTTTTCTTGCTCTGTTTGTTTGAGTGTTGTTGAGTTATTTCAAGCCATCTTTGCATCTTTTATGTGTGTTACATACTTTAAGCTATTGCTATTGTACAATTTTATATACATTTTTACACTCTTTTAACTTATTGCATAATTTTCAGAAACATTTAATTCCCTGAAATCTGCTATTACTCTAGTTTTACGTACCGTTTTTCCGAGTGCTACACACATATCCAATTCTTCCTCTTCCCGAAACAGTGCGATAAGCCCCATCTTGGATTCAACGCCCGTAGCCCGTTTGTTTTTTTGTTACGTACCATCAACCACGTCCCACTATTTGCTGCTATCAAACCGCTTCCCTCCCATCCCCTCAACGCCCACGATCACGAAAGAACCGTCATTCCAACAATTTCAGGCGCTTTTCATTGCTCCTTTCTTATGAAGTGCTTTTATGCTGCCACATTCTTTCATTCCATACCCCCTATTGCACCACGGCTCGACTCGACGCAACCCTCGCGAGAGTGCCCCCCCCCCGCCTCGTTCGTTGGGAAAAGTGAGGTGAAATTTGTTGCTGTACAAGCAGCTGTGCTGAAGTCGGCGGTTTTTTTTATTTCCGCTCGCAAAGAATCCAGCTCCAAAGGCACCGTGGGATCGTGTGCATACTCATGAGCGGCTCAAGAAGGAAAAAGCCCTAGACCTTGCCCTGCATCGGTGCACACACCCAAACACACATACACACAGGTACAGCTTTGTTTTGGGTGGCTCGTTTACTTGCCATTTTTTCCCTGACCGATGACAAACACCATCATTTCTTTAGCTTCAATGAGTTCGCTTTCTGTCACGTTACAACGCTGGGTGAAGTAGAGGAAATGCGACAACCAGCACACACACACACATACACACGCTAATCCATGCCAACTGTATTATATGGAGCTCACCCCACCGCCCGGTCGCTCCAGATAGGACGAGATGGGGTATTAGTATTTCTACTGTAGTTAGTTTTGTAGGACGCACGGGATAAAATGAAAGGTTTTTTTTTCTTGGGGACTTAAATTCTACACACACTCCTCCTACACTGGCAGTAAGCTTTTCCTCCTCTTCATGCGGCATAATCCGGCTCAAATCGAATCCAACCAAGAGCATCGCATCAGCTAACATTATACACCGTACACGGGGCTAAAGATTTCCACTATCCGTGAGTTGCATTAACTTGAAGCAGGGAAGAACGAGGAATGAGAGAGACAAAAACACAGGTCACACAATGCGCTTTCACACTACCTTTACGCTTTATCTATCCTATCATCGGAGCAAACAAAAAGAAAACCTCCATCTTCGCCATCGGAGTAGGTCACGGGGTAAGAGCAAAACGCTTTGCAGAAAAAAAGGGCATAACAGCATAACGCCTGCGACAGACAGCTTTTACTGACAGCGAACATTGTTGTAGTTTGCACGCGTTTGCCCCCACACGTATAAACGTTCCGGGACAGGGACTCGCTCGAGAATTTCTTGCCAGGCGCGCGTACATCCCGGCGATGAAGCTTTTTCTCTTCAGCGGTCGTTTTTACTCGAACAAATCCATAACACTTCATCTAATCGAAAAGCATGAAATGTGTAAAGCTGAAGCACGACAGCTTGGGAAAATGGGGAGTAGAGAATAAAATTGCACTACTACACACAAACACACACACCTAAAATTCCCTTGAAAGCTTAAGACCGAACGTTGGGATGCGATCTTACCATCTGCTATCGAGCATTTGATACGTTCACCTGAGGGTGAAATTTTTCTCATTTTTTCAACCATGCACGGGTTCGTCCGTTCGAGCACGAAATCCTGCCTTTTTCTTCCCTTTTCCTAAACCTGCACTGCCATGGCTTACTGCAACATCTTGCCGCATACATTCTATTTGACGTTCTATTTTACAACAGAAAAAAAAGGTGACACATCGATGGACAACAGAACGAACGACGTGCAAAGAGGGATGCGGTGTAATAATGATTTCTTCAAAAGGTGTTTTTCTTTGCCTTTTTATCTCCCTGTGTGTGTGTGTGTGTGTTTGCTCTGTCAACCCTTTCTGCCAACCTGTCTGGCTCTACGATGACCAGCATGAAAAATGCAATCGACGAAATTGATAAACCAAAAAGCTGAACCATACATTCACTGACGTTCGTTCGATCAAAACGCGCGATCGGTGAAAGGCACGTGTGTTACAGCAGGGATGCGCGTTGCAGGCAGTTCATGCGATGGACCCTTCGGAACCCTTGATGGCCGGAGTCAATCGTCGACCAGTTTCAAGAGAAAGTTTATCAGCGTTCGTGCACGTTCTCACACCGGTGTCAAGGACGGTGAAAGGACGAAAGGATTAGGATCACTATTTTTGTTTTGCATCGTAAAAAACGGGCAGTAGAACTTATCAATTATACTAAGATGCTTCATTTTTTTTGCAATTCCTTAACGTACCAGAACAAATGGTTTATTTGATGTTTGTTTTCGAAGGTTTTGCATTCATTTTCTTTTCATTTCAGGCAAGATTTTGGAATAGTCAGGAAAAGAGAAAATAATTGAAATTTGATCCATAATTTGACACAAATCAAGAACTATCAAACCTAGAATGCTAGAAGTAATTGACTTTTAACCATAGTGCCAAACATTATCCTTCTTCACCCGGATGGTCAAAAACTAACCATCAAACACCAAACATTACACAAAGCAATGGCCGAGAAAGTAATTTATTCCACCCGGGATTCCTGGTTCTACCAAAAACCTCTCCATATCACCCCCCCAAACATGCACTACAGTTCACCATCGGAATGCTGTCAAACGCACACTACCGCCAGGTGATTCCCGGGCGGAACGCGGTCAGGCGAAAAGTGAATTAAAACTTCATCTTTCATCGGGAGGACCAAACTTTCGCCCGCAGCACAAAAATCAGCAGCTGCCCGAGCAGGCTGCTAACGAGAATTTGTTGACCAGCATCCGCCCGAAGCTTCCGGTTGCTGGAGACGGTCGTCCCAGTGGAACGAGCGTGAAAATTATCGAAGCTCAATCTCATGACTACCACATCTACTACCATCAACCATCACAAGCGTACAAGAAGGTAAGAAAGTAACGCAAAAAAAAAAATGCAAAACTGGCTTGGCCAGCAATGAAGAAGGCAAGTAACTTGGTCTGCAAGCCGTGAAAAAGTGTAATAAAGTTTACTTAGCGTCTGTTCTGGCGTCTCACAAAATCTTGTTCAAAAGTTCAAATTTTCCGGCCGGTGCTCGAGATAAACAGCAAATGAAAAACCTTACCATGGCCCATGGCAGAGAAGCTGATGCACAATTCATGTTGCCGGTGGTAGGATCGATTTGTCGTCATCGAATTGCTCGACGAGATCACTTCCGGTGTGAGGGGTGAAGAGAAAACTTTCCCACCTAGAACAGTGGGAAATGAATCGATGCAGATAATTAAAAGCAGTTGAATCAATATCGCTCGTAAAAAAACGACACACCATCGAAGCGCGCGCGTGATAAGAAAACGCTTGTACAAGCAGTCCAGAAAGGGGAATTCTGTCGATCGTGTACCGTGCTGGAGATTACGCCAAACTTTTCACAAAACGGTAGAACAAAGCAGAATATTGGAGGTTGTGAAACAATTTCAGTGGCAAAACAAAACCGGAACAGTCATCGTCCACCAATCAGCTTTGGTAAGCAGCGTTGCTTAAAACAGTTCTCAGCACTAGTGCGGATCGTGCAAGCCAAACATCCAATCATGAACGGCAAATACTAAGGGTGGATGGTTAGGACAAACGGGGAAACGGACACGCGGACACGGGATCGATTCCAATAAGTGTCAAAAGCTAAAGTCACTCCCCAAAGGGGAAGACTAGGTGACTCAATGATGAACTGGGTTGGCGATTCTAATTCTCTGGGAGGAAAGTGGAGGAGAAAGGAAGAAACTTGAGGTGGAAATCGGTTGACGAGATGCGGCACCCAGCGATACATCTTCATCATCGCCATCCACCTAGCGTGCTGGACGCGCGGAATGGACAGCAGATGACGACGACAATAAGTGTGACTCAGCATCTTACACTGTCTACGCTGGAGAGTGGCCATCGGTTGCTTTCTGGAGTCGTTGCTGGGCGACCGAAAGCGCTTTGTGTTGTGATGCTTCAGCGAGGAGGTTCGTAGTTTTTTTTTGTGTTCCCATTTGTGTTTTCTATCCTACCGGAAGAAGGAGTTAAATGTACAATGGACGATACAAACTCCCGAACAAGTCATTCACCATAACGAAAACGACGACAGGATTGTAGTGGCAGGGCAGGGTTAAAGAAAGCAAGCTCCCAAACAGCCAATAACTAGCCCCGAAAAGCGTGAAGCAACAGTGAAAGAAGCATGATTAATAGATTCGATCCACAGGCCTTGCTCCTTTGCGGATAGTGCAATCGATAGTGCGAACGTGTAGTGTTTTGCTTTTGTGGTGCTTTCAGCGCCGCAGGTGAACGCAACCATAAATCATTGCACAGCCCGTAGCCGAGCGGGACATCAGCAAGCAGTGCAGAATTCGGTACCGGATGTGATAAGATGAATGTTGGAGACGAGCGGGTTCGGTCAGGTCAGGAATTTGAAACGTCAGCCACTATTATCACTCACACACACAGTGGCTTTTTGTTGGTGTGTCAGCAGATCAGTATGGTCCACAGGTGCACGAACACCAGTGTGTCACCTGTTACAAGACCGGTTTTGAAAGGTTGCTGTAAATTTGACCATTAAAATAATTGTTCGATGAAGGTTCTACCTTCAATGTTGATGAGCAATGATAAAAAAACCCGAAAAAGATTTGTATTGAACATTTCCTGGGGACCTGCTGCTGGTATTTCATTTGCCTTCTTGCGGTGTGAAATTAAATCTGTGTCAAATGCAATTTCCTTGCAACCACTTTGCCACCGTTTTATCGCGTGTCACACGTCAAATTAGCATTAACTCAAAATGCTCTCCGGTTACAAAATGCTATTACTTGCTGTCACCGTGGGATTATTGTCACCGTGGGGCTTGCCGGGCTTCGTTTACCTCAGCCCCACTTTATCCACGTCCAGCACTCTTGAGGTCAACAGTTTACGATGAATAAAAGTGCAATGTTTTAATCACATTATTCACGTTCACGCTAACCTTCCGAAGCTAAAAGAAGATGTAAAAAAGGGCTTTGTAAGCTGTGAAACATGTAAATGTTATGGCTGAAACGTAGTTAACACATTTTCATCGATTATGAAACGATTTTCCGCGTTTGTATGGAAATTGAAGCCAGCAAAGAAAAGTGACATTGAAAATAAAATAAATGTTTGTCATAACTTGTAAGTGACAATCCGATCTCTAGTGAAACGATACCAATGCAAGAAGGTCTACTTTAGATCTTTACAGTGTAAAAATAAATATAAATTATTCAAATGATATAAACCAATCTTAAACACACATATTTACACATAAATATCAAAGACAAACTATTGTGCACAGTGGCTTTTCTCTGTAATCCCCAACAGAACCACTACCAAAGGCTTTTGCCACAGTATAACTGCAAGGTACGGCAGGATAGAAACAAATGAGTTTACAAACAAAGACACCTGCAAACACCGTACTTCGTCCCCTGTGTGAAACTCATGGACAACGGAAGACTTGACATTATGCAGCTGCTATCCCGAACATCCAGAATTTACCCCCTTTGTTACACCGTCCGCCCGATGGTCGTTTGTTTTTTCGGGTGCAAATATCGTCCCACACAACCATCACACATCACCCCAGAAGATCCACCCAGGCAGCCGCAGTGAACGCACACTGCTTCTCTGGTACCATTTGCTGTAATTCATGTCCTTGCCCAATCCTCAAATAAGACCTCTCTATTGCACCACCAAGGCGGAATGTTCGCTTACACCCCCTAATTTCTAAACATGCAGGCATGGTGGAGCAAAACCCCTCGGACCAAACAGCAACCCGTTGGCCCCTGTTAGCATTTATGAAATATTCACGGAATGTTTCCCTTCTGAGAAGAAGCAACACAAAAATAAAGAGAGCTTTGGCAAAAAAGAAACTCGTGAACACCCGGGGAAAACTCGAAGCTCGGAAAGCGCTCTGGCCCGAGAACAACAACTTCCGTAACCGTAAAGCCAAGATACACAGACAAGCTGAAGAAACGCACTTCGGCTGTGTATCGTAGGTGTATCTTGTGCCCTTGTTTCGTTGCTTGAGCAGGATAAGCAAGGAATGCACATGGAAAAGCGTGCTGAATGGAACGCTAAGGAACGCTGTTGCCCACTGTTCTCCCCCTTGTACGACCAGACGCCAGTATGCGTTCGTTGGAAACGTTCAAGAAGCGAGCATAAGTCGCGAACAAGACTCATCCTCCTGGTCGACGCATATCTCAGTCCAGGCTATAGATCATCGGAAAAAGCTTTTCGGTCCTCGAGCAGTGAAGGAAGCAAAGGAAAAAAAAACAGCAGCAGCAAAGCTATTTTGTGCTGCCCAAAAAGTGTTCCATTTTGCACACAGCCATATGAGGGGACGCGATAATAAATACAGAAAAAAGAGTCTTGAAAGAAACCGACACACATAGCAAGAGAGGGAAAGAGAGAGCAAAGCGAGCTACAAAGAAGGCTAACACAGATGGGCGGCTGAGCTGTACTCCATTTTCATGCCATCCACTTTTTTTTGTTCATCCACTTTTCCGACATCATTTTTTGGCTGGTGGACTTTCCCTAGTCGTTCCCGGGGTTTGACGCAATTCGGGATGCAAATATATTTTCCGGCTACCAACTTAAACGGGAACTAAAATTTCATCGCTCTGTGAAACGACATCTCCGAACCGAAACTTCCGACAATGGAACGGTACGGAATGGGAAAGAGAAGAGGATGGAAAGGGAAAGCGATGGGAGGATCACTCTCTCTCTCTCTCTCTCTCTCTCTACCATCCTTCTTGTGTATGAATTATGATCGTGTAGGGCCGTATCGCAGCGGGTTTTTCTTTTGTGGTAACGGGTATTTTATTAAACTTTTCGTTTATTTTTTATCACCGTCCCGAAACAGGCGAAACAAGAATTTAACGGGGTGTGGTCAGTGGCAGTGCATTGGTCCGTCGTTTTTTTTTTTTGCAAAACCGGTCCAACGGTCTCCAGCTCCCTCTTAGCTGGTTTGGTGTTGGGTATTTGAATTTTGGTTCACTGAACAGCTGCCGCAGCATAGCTCTCTGTTGCGGTCA
>KB698594.1:0-28051 GCA_000349165.1 Anopheles christyi
CATCCAGCAGAGTGAAGAGTGAGTGATAATCCTGTACAAGATACACGCTATAGTATGCGGGACGTCCTTCTGATGCCGGTAGATCTTCGAAAGTTACACTAAAACAGTCGCCACTGGTGCGCATTAGATTATCGATAAGGTCCTGCTGAAGCACGGACGGTTTGGAGCTGGCCCCATTCCGCACACGAATTGCAACGAAGCTCTCCGGCAGACGGTAATGTGTTCTTACAATTGTGCTAAGTAATTCGTCAAGCGGAGATGCTTTATCGTTTAGAAGATATCCGGCTACTTTTAGTACACTATGTACCAACAACAATAAAGCGATGAAAGATAATCTCATTTTGATGTCTTCTTCCCATTGACTGATGCCCTAATTGAAGAAGCATTAGATATATGTAAGGCACTGTGCCCAATGGTCCAATTATTTGGGATCGTTCGAAAACGTTCTAGTTAGATTTGTGTTTACTGTGTCAACCAACGAACCGGTGTAAAGTTGTGAAGTTGTTACTATTTGCACAAAAAATTATATACTCCCTATTTGCGGCGGCTGGTTTGCTAAACGCTCGGCCAGGATGTAATCGGTGCATGTTTGTTGTGCAATTGTGGTGTGCCATTTACTATTGCATGCAAAGGAGTGCGCATACATATTTCATTCTTTACGGCTCATTATTTGCTCGCCAAACAGTACCACCACGGATACGGCGAGCATGCACGCCCACAGATAGAACCCACCGGACAGGTGCGACCAGTGCAGGCTGATCGGTTCCGGATGCAGCTTAGCATTGTTCCAGTAGCGTGTGTCACGAAACTGTTCCCTCCAGATGGGGATTAATCCTGCCGCCTGATACCGCCCAATGATCGCACTGAACGGTTCCGTCAGTGGAGAGGCTTGCGGGTAGAGGAAGCCTGGATTGTAGTTGATTCCGGTATGCTTACTCACATAGACCAGTCCACTCTGGCCGTAATTTTTCACGTAGTACTCGATCGCATCGAGCGGAATCACAAACACGCCCTTCAGTTTGTAGTGTGAAATGTTGTACATCACCTCGTCCCAGTCCCTGGTTTCGTCCCACAGGATGCGTATTCTGAAATTTAAAGAACGAACCCAGGAGGCACATTAGCCGGAAGAACAAACATTTTTAACTCCTGAAGTCACATTACCTGCCCTGCAGGCAGTGGATTATCTTTGTAGTAAAACGAGGTAGTAATATACATGTAGTAAAGCATATCCTCCTCGTTGATCTGCTGGAATGTGTCCAGATGACTTTCCAGCGAGGTCGTTGCCTGCAGACGCTCAAACATAGCCGAACCGAACATGGTTCGTATGACGAGTGCGTTCAGCACAAAGCCAATGATGAACAGCCGGTTGCTGCTCCGCCGGAGTGAGCGCGACGGTCCACCCATCAACATCACCCATAGATTGTACGTCGGATTGCGGAAATGTTCCACCGTGGTGATGATAAGATTTGTATCAAAAATAAGCACCATTAACAGTATGTAGCCCGTGTAGCACAACGCTATGCACAGCCAAGCGGCCGGTGTGAAGGGTTGAAACAGTTTCTCCAGCCAGGTGAACGGTCTCGCCGGTGGTACAGCCAAGCTCAGGTGCGTGATAAAGCTTTGCAGGCCCAGCTTCAAATAGCGATTGCGCAGCTCATTATATCCCATGCAGCCAAAGCCGAAATCTACCTCCTGGCGCTGTATCATGCCCATCAAACCGGTACTGTTTTCCTCCCGTATGATGCCCCATTTTACCGTGCCGTTCGGGCTACTGTACTTAATCGTGAAGTTAAACCATTGAGCAATGTTTTCCACGATCGAAACTTCCATACCAAACCGGACCGTAGCATTACCTTCCTGTCGTACCATCGAGTAGGGTTTGGCTGCGATCGTACCCACCCTAATGCTGCAGCCGTTAAAATTGTGCAGCTTGTTCCGATACCACTGGGGAAGCGTTTGCCACCGTCCGTTCAGAAATTGATCCAACAGTATCGGTTCGAGTTGGTCACATTTGCCTTCCCGAAATGGGTGATAATTGTAGGCACGGTAGCTTTCGCCGGCTGGCCCTTGCACTATCGCCACCACGTTTACTATTCGAAGCTTCCACAGGACGGTCATAAGTTGTAGCAAATATTCCACCTCGAATACGGTGTTTATCACCAAAAGGCAACGCCCTGATGGGTCGTAGTCATGGTAGGTTAAGCTTTGGAGAATATTCATCATCGAGTGGTAAGTGTTGGCGAAAAGTACATTATAGAACGAAGCGTAACGGTTCGTTTCGATGGGCAACCGATCACTCACTGTGCCGACGAGCCAATCACTATTTTCGAGCATCAGTTCGTTAATTTCAAACAGTTCACGCGAACGTTTCCTATTCTCTCCACTGACAACACGAAAGTTTACGGGAAATAAAGGATATTTAAAATGTTTCCTCAGTGGTGTTTGTAGATGCTCCGTATCCATTCCATTTTCCATCAGCGTAATAAGACTGTAGGCACAACAGTGACTCTGTGTCACAGCTATTACAAACGCGATTTGAAACAGCATTATTCGTGGTTTTTCCGAGCGCGTAACAATGCTGATCCAAAGTAGGTGAACTGAAAAACCATTGTGAGAAACGATTTCGAGTCGTGTGTTTGGCCGTCTGCTAGGCTAATTTGCGTCATTGTTAAATAGTCTTGTAAAAAGATAATTCTGAGTAAACAGATTAACCGCACATGACATGATCTAATATCATGATAACAAGCTAGTCTCATTCCTACACCTTCACTCACCAGCTAAATATACAGTGAACGTTATACTTTCGCACACGACTAAGCTTTGATACGATAATCTCGGCCACAAACACAATTGCCCCGCCGAGCATACCGATTGCCCACAGGTAGAAACCACCGGACACTTGCTGCAGCTGCAGGGGCGTCGGTACACTGTCATGCTCGTAGTTCATCCAGCTGTGCGGATTGTTACGGTAATGGCTGATCCAGTACATAATAAAGCCGCTGGCTTGCAGCCGGTTCAGCAGGTGATCGAACGGGCGCTGTAGCGCGGACATCCTCGGAAAATGGAAAGCGATGTAGTAGCTGATGCTGGTGTGCTCGCTTACATACACCATGCCCTGCTGCTGGCCGCGATGCTTCACGTAATATGCGACACTCTCGAGCGGCAACGGTATTACTCCCGGCAGCTGGTGCTGTGAAATGTTGTACATCACATCGTCCCAGTCGATGTTCTCGTCCGTAATGGAACGGATCCTAAAAAGGCAAAAATAAAACGTTAATTGCAAGAATGCTACTCCCACGATTGTTTGTATATACGTTACGTGTGGTTTACATCCGGATTGTCGAAGAAATATTTCGCCGTCGTCGCATACATGTAATAGCTCAGTCCTGCCTCATTGATGTCCTTGTAGGTGTGCAAATTTGCTGCCATCACATCATTCGACTTAAGACGTTGAAACAACGCCGACTGGTAGAGATTGCGCACGATCAATGCATTCAGCACCAGGCTGACGATGTAGATGCGAGTACTATGCCGATGCACATCCCGCCCCGGTCCCCCCATCAGTATTGTCCAGCAGGTGTAGAGCAGGTCGGGTATGTGTTCCAGGTGTGGATGATGTTTCGAACGGAACAGTACGACGTAAAGGCAGAGGATGATCGTATATCCGGCGGCCACGAGCAACCACGCAGACAGGGTAAATGGGAGAAACAGCTTCTCCAGGGACGTGTACGGAAGCTTTGGTGGAATGGCCATCGTGAGCTGCGAAACGATGCTGGGCACACTGGAGCGCAGCAAAATGTTCCGTTCAATGCTACGACCTACGCTACCAAATCCTACATCCGCCTCGTTCCGCTGTAGCATTCCCATCTGGCCCGTGCTGTTCCGTGGCAACAGTATGCCCCACTTCAGATTGTTCGGTGGCGCTACGTACTCGATGGTGAAATTAAGCTTCGCCGCAATGTGTCGGAATATCTTGACCTCCAGCCCAAAGTATCGCGTCGTATTGCCGACGGTGCTGAGCATTACGAATGGTTTGCTTTCAAACGTTACCGTTTTCAGGGGACATTGGTGGAAGTTGGGGAGCGATCGAACAAACCAATCACCCAACCGGTGCCAACGATTATTTCTGTACTGGTCAACCAGCTTCAACCGAACGATGCCACAATTCCCATACTCGTATGGTTCGTAACCGTACGCCCGAAACATTGTATCGTTTGATTGCACTACAAACACGACATTCAAAATTCGAATCTTCCAAACGGCTTCAAACACATCTCGCACACTATCCTCACTTTCGAATTGCTCGGTGGCGATGAAAATATACAATCCAGTTGGATAGAAGCAATCGTACTCTAAGCTGGTTAGCAACTTCTTCAGCGAGCGAGCCGTTGCCGCAATGAACACGTTTTGCAAACGGTTAATCCGAATGCATCGCAGAGAGTTACGAAACACCGATGACATCCAATCGTGTTGTGCCAGCACGATTGCATTTAGCGTATCGAGCTGAGTGGATCGATTCGTTACGTACACTGCACTGTCCATCCAAAATATGACCGGGAATTTGGTACCCTTAAAGTGAGTGGCAAGTGGAGCTGTTAGGTGATTGTATTTGACCTCTTCAAGGTATGAGATCGGTGCCATTTCACACAAAGCGGTCGCTATGTAGATGGACAAAATCAATGGTCCTTTCATGGTGCACGGCCACATTCACAATGGAAGGTAATCCTTTCGGCAAAGCCTAGTTCTCACCGAACGATTGCTGGTGGCGTAGGGAGTAAAAACTTCTCATATAAGCTTATTTGCACATTCATTAAGCTAGCAGACACTTCATACGCTGGAAAAAATATCCGTTACGAATTGACGGGTGTGAGTAATTGGTTTACAACTTTGTAGTTGACAAGCAAATCTTACGCTGACTAGAATTGTAAAGCAGATTTTTTTTTTTCTTAAATGGCCCTTTCTTTCACTGTAACAGCTAAGCAAATGAATATTATCTTCGAAGGGATCGATTATTTCGCTCGTAATTTATTCATTTCATGAGAGCGATGCATTAAGAAAAGGCATTTTGTTCCGGTTCCGGGTCTCCTCTCCCTTCTTCTTGTGTTAGTTACGAGTGAACTTAATATTACGCCAAAATGCGCGTGTGCTTCGAATCGGAAACGAATCCATGTGGTGCAGGATGTGCCTTTCGTATTGGAAAAGTTAGCACGACAGTGTGAGAACGAGGTTATTTCGTTGAAAAAGATGAGAAATGACAGTGAAAAGCGTACGCAAAACTAATAAAAAAAAGGTTACGACATATTCCGTAGTGGAACATTGCTTAGAACGGACGGCCCATACCGCGGCCCATCGGTGGCTGAGGTGCTTCACCGCCACCGGATTTGGGGCTTTTGATCGTTTCGTCCACCGACAGGATCATGCACGTTGCCTCACAGGCAGCCGTAAGTGCATTGATCTTGATGACCGACGGTTCCCACACGAATGCCTCAAAGTTGTCGGCAATATGTTCCTTCATAATGTCCACACCGTACCATTGGCAACCTGTGGCGATGGGCGCAGTGACCAGTAAAAGAATTAAGGTTAAAATAAAACAAGAGAGTCAAAGTGAGTCGCTAATCCCATACCTTGTGCGTGTTTCTGGCGTAGTTTGTTGAGAATGTTGGTTGCATCGAAGCCAGCATTGTCGCACAGCTGACGGGGGATGATCTCCAGCGCCTTGGCCATAGCACCGATCAGCAGCTGCTCCTTGCCGGCAATTGTGCGCGAGTAGTTGCGAAGCATCTTTGACAGCTCCATCTCAATTGCACCACCACCTGAGCAGTAAAAAAATAATAGATAACACATTAAAGATTTGCGCACTTACTACTCTTTTCGCACGCACACGTGTGTTTACTTACCGGCCACAACGGAATCATTCCGAATCGTACGCCGAACAATCATGATCGCATCGTGCAGCGAACGTTCCGTTTCTTCTAGAAACTGTTCCGCACCACCGCGCAGTATGATCGTGCACGTTTTCGCATTCGGACAGCCCTGGAACAGGTTAAACCGCTCGCTTCCGATCTGACGCTCTTCGAAGTGAGCACAGTTACCCAGCACCTTGTCGCTGATGTCTTGCACCGTCGTCATGACAGCTCCACCGCACGCCTTCTGCGTACGCTTCAGATCCTCGTCCGGTACGCGACCGGCACAGAACATGTCCCGGTCGGCGAAATACTGTGTCGCCACATCACCGATCGGCAGCTTGGACAGTACGACCTGCGCACCGGACTGATGAATTTTGGCCAGCTTGTCGTACAGGATTTGCCACTCTGCGTCCACCACCTTCTGGTATTCGGCCACATTGTCCACGCGCACCTCCGCATTGTCCCGTTCGGCCTTCAGCTCAAGCTCAATGTTCAACAGCGCAATCTTCACGTTGTCGTAGCCTTTGGGCTGCATCTCGAAACCGGCGTAGGCGAACGTCTTCTTAAAGGCGACACCTTCCACCAGCATCGAGTCTTCGAGCGCACCGCCCGTCACCTTCTTGATGCCGATCATGTTCAGCGGTAGCAGCACATCCAGTGTCGTGACCGAATCGACCACCATCTTCGAGAAAAATTCCTTCTGCTGGTGGATGAGCTTCGAGTTCAGTGCGGTTGCGGCACACTTCTCCAGTAGTGCACGGTGCTTTTCATTGTCGTGCTTTTCAATCTTGAACGCCAGCTCATTGATTTGCGCCACACACAGGTTCAGCGCTTTGCGAACCGCTTTGATGATGATGCGTGGGTGCACACCCTCCTCCACGAACGGTTTCAGCTGCTTCAGGAATTCACCGGCTAGCAGCACCACACTCGTAGTACCATCGCCGACCTCAGCATCCTGCGATTTGGCAATGTCGACAAGCGTCTTTGCCGCCGGGTGCACAATGTCTAGCAGCTTCATGATCGTCGCCCCATCGTTGGAAATTGTGGCCTTACCCTTGCTGTCCACGATCAGCTTGTCCATGCCCCGGGGTCCAAGTGTCGTCCGCACGGCATCGACAATCGACTGGCAGGCATTGATGTTCGACACTAGCTGAGGCTTTCCCTGCGAGGTATCTGTGCCCTCCTTGAGCAGAATGATTTGCGGTTGCTGCAACAATGAAAAAAAAAACGGCATCATCCAAGAAGCCGGGTGGTGAATCATGGCGAATCTGTCTGTGGGTGTGTGGATGTGTGCGTGCGTATATGTGCGTCATGTGCCGTATGCTTGCGGAAGCAAAGTTCTCATGCCATTTGCTAGAGAAAACTTATGAATGAAACCAGAAAAGCGATTTGCTAATGAGCAATGACACAATTCTCACTATTTTGCAGGTAATGTGCATGCATTTAATGTTTTATACGAAAGGAAAATCCCTATATGGAAGAGTTTACAAAGGAAAAGCATGTTCGCGTTCATGCCGGTAAACAAATGGTAACTAATTCGGCCCTACCAACGTTTGCAAAACGCATATACGGATCGTAACTCGAAATACTTACCATATTGAAGAGGAATGAGTTGATACGACACTGAAACAAACGTTAATATCCTATTTTACCAGAATATTTTACTCCGAAAGTTTGGGGAAAAAAGTCCTCGCCTTGGCAAACGTGATCGCAGACGAAATGACAGCAGCTATACGGTAGCTGTCAAAGTGGACGAGCGAAAAGAATCGGTTTTGGCCTGACGTTGAAGAATAAGGGTGCTTCTACACTGTTCTACAATGCAAGCATATTGCATGATAATTTATGCAAAGCAATTTCAATCATTTCACTCTCAGTTACTATTGTACATGAGTTTTTCAACAAAGACAATTTCCTTGCACATGGAGTCACGCAAAACTTTAAACATAATTTCCCAAAGATTTTGTTCTACAAACTAACAAACAAAAGACATAAAGGCACCCGCAATAGTTAGACAAGAAAAAGAATGAAAACGCATTTTAACAACATTTGTTATTATATTCATTCGGGAAGCTGGTATTTGAAAGCAATAATGACCGGTACAATATCCTTCCTATTTTGTCCTTCCATATATGGGACAGTGTGTTTACGCCCTAATGAAACGTCTAACGTCTGACAGGCATTTTTGTAAACATTGCAATCCTAATCTAATCGCGCATGTTTACATAATACTTTTACTTTCGAAAATTGCGTTCTTGCCCTAACTCCATCATCGTTCGGATCCACGCCAGTTTGCTGTTCCTAGGCGCAGACGCACGAAAATCGCCAGCATGTTGTCCAAAGCACGGGTTCTACTTTCCCGCTCACTCGTCCACCATGGATCGGTGACGAAAGTTCTAGGCACCACCAGCTCACAGCCCTACCGATCGGTGCACATTTCCGAAGCAAATGTGCTGCCAACGGAGGTGAATCGCCAGTCAGCAGAATTTAAGGTAACCGAAGATCGTACATGGGCGTTTTTGCGGATTCATACTTAACGGAGTCCGCCTCTTTGTTGTTGCAGGAAAACTATGGCCAAATGAACGATCTGGTCTCTAACCTGAAACGTGTCACCCAGGAAGTGCTTGCGGGCGGTGGACCGGAAGCGATCAAGAGGCACACGTCGAAGGGGAAAATGTTGGCGCGCGATCGCATCAACCGGCTCGTCGATCCCGGTTCACCATTTCTCGAGCTGTCTACCCTTGCCGCACATGACATGTACGGTAAGGATGTGGTCAACTCGGCCGGCATTGTAACCGGCATTGGCCGGGTGCAGGGCGTGGAGTGTGTGATCGTGGCAAACGATGCCACCGTCAAGGGCGGTTCGTACTACCCGATCACGGTGAAGAAGCATCTGCGTGCGCAAGAGATCGCGCAGGAGAACAATCTGCCGTGTATCTATCTGGTCGATTCCGGTGGTGCCAACTTGCCCCGCCAAGCTGACGTGTTTCCGGACAAGATGCATTTCGGGCGAATTTTCTACAACCAAGCGAACATGTCCGCTCGTGGCATTCCGCAGATTGCCGTCGTTATGGGAAGCTGTACGGCCGGAGGCGCTTACGTGCCAGCGATGGCCGATGAGAGCATCATCGTGAAACGGCAAGGCACGATTTTCCTCGCTGGACCGCCACTCGTGAAGGCAGCGACCGGGGAGGTTGTATCTGCGGAAGATCTAGGCGGGGCGGATCTGCACTGCCGTACATCCGGCGTGACCGATCACTACGCGGTAGACGATGAGCACGCCCTGTACCTCGCGCGCCAGGTGGTGAAGAATCTCAACCGTCCGGGTAGTGTGAGCTACGACGAACTGGCCGGTAGCAGCACGGCAACGATGATGGAACGGGAAGGGCTAACGTTCGGCACTGAACCCGAACTACCACGCTACCCAGCATCCGATCTTTACGGTATTGTTGGATCGAACCTGACGAAAACGTTCGATGTTCGCGAGGTGATCGCACGCATCGTCGATGGTAGCCGCTTTACCGAGTTTAAGAAGTTTTACGGTGAAACGATCGTGTGCGGATACGCACGTCTCTACGGACAGCTGGTCGGTATCGTGGGCAACAATGGGGTGCTGTTTTCCGAGAGTGCCCTAAAGGGAGCGCACTTCATACAGCTGTGCGCCCAGAAGCGCATTCCGCTGCTCTTCCTGCAGAACATTACCGGGTTCATGGTGGGACGCGATGCGGAAGCCGGCGGTATCGCAAAGAACGGTGCCAAGATGGTGACGGCCGTCGCTTGTGCTAATGTGCCAAAGCTAACGCTCATCATCGGTGGCTCGTACGGTGCGGGCAATTACGGGATGTGTGGTCGGGCGTATTCACCCCGCTTCCTGTACATGTGGCCAAACAGTCGCATCTCGGTGATGGGTGGTTCGCAGGCGGCCGGTGTACTGGCACAGATCACCGAGGAGCAGTACCGTCGGACGGGTCGCGAATGGACGGAGGAGCTTGGCAACCGCATCAAGGCACCGATCGTGCAGCAGTTCGAGGCGGAAGGATCACCGTACTATAGTACCGCCCGCCTGTGGGACGATGGCATTATCGATCCGGTCGATACGCGCCGTGTGCTGGGATTAAGCTTGCAGGCCGCCCTCAACCAACCGATCGGCGACACTCGCTTCGGTGTGTTCCGCATGTAGAAAGGGGGAAAAGGAGCAGTAAGTGATCAGCAAAGCTCTAAATTGGCAGAAATAACCAGAGTTGCATTTATCTAGCTCGTAAGCTCGAAACAGTAATGACTGCCAGCATTGGCTGCAAAAACACAACATACCGAAACAACAAATGTACTCATAACCAGTACATTGCATTTAATGCATTCCATGCGTCTTCCAGTTACGCAACAAGTAGCACCAAGTGCCAAACACACAATGTGGGGAAATGGTTCGTTAAGAATATGTTTTTAAAATTGTGCCTTTATCTACCGCAAAATATATACAAGAAAAATGTATGGTTGAACCAAGATGCCAAGCTTTTTATTGAGAACCAAAGGTTCGTACAGTTGTACGCATTCCTGCTCTGTTCTGAATTCACCATAATAAGTTGAGAGAATATAAAGATATGCAATTACGAAGATAGATAAACAACGAGTAGTATGAAACACACCAGATAACGATCACACATCAGAGCGGAAGCTGAAAGCTGTTCGCATCGGGCAGATTCTCCGACGTTAGGTACGCGTTAAGGTACATGATCGACAGTACTGCAATGCCGGCTTCGGCCAGTGCCCGATGGTCTTCACTCGACAGCTTCGCCTTCCGATCGACGAAGCAGTGGGTGGCCGACATGGCACGTTCCGAGTTGATGAACGGTGGATCTACATTCAGCACATAGCCACCACCGGACTGGAGCAGCCGCACGAACTGTTCCTTCTTCGGGACTACCAGCAGCACCCGGAACCCGGTAAACGCTCCGTCATGTTTGCCCACATCGTGCGCGATCCGTGTTCGCCACGTGTACGCAGCGGCAGCCGTCTCCAAATCACCTGCCGAAGCTAGAGCGGTCAGCTTGCTGGCCGCTTTCGGATTGCCCCATTCGTAGCACTCCTCCTGCAAAAGTGAACGTGGGAGAGCATATGTTAAGAAAACCATTTTTTGGGCATCCCGTTAAATCATCGGAAGGCAGATCGATGCTTACATCCAAAAAGTACCCCGCTTCGAAGCTATCGTCCAGATACTTGGTAGAGAGTAACCACTTGCCAGCCGCTATGCCGGACAGCATCTTTTCGCCCCGGTTGGGTTTGCCGCACAGGATGTGCGTGCAGGCCGGATCGTACCTGTTCGGATCCGAGGCCAGCTGGCCTTTGAGCTGTTCGATCTTTTTCGCCAACTCGAGCCGCACATTCTCCGGGACGCCCGAGATGGCAAAGACGGGCGTGCCACGGTACTTCATGCCGAGCGGATTACCGCGCACCGGGCTTTCCTTTTCGAGTTTCGTGTCGTTTGCCTTCGGTTTCGGTTTCGGTGATTCGTTTGCTTGCATATTTTCGATGTCCCGCTCGCGCCAAACAACACCACCAACATTGATTTCTAAGGGAAAATGATACAAAAGGTGATGTTAAGGAGAATTCAAATGAAAGTACACAGTGCCCATAAGCCAACCTGAATCGTAATCCATCTCGGTGTACGGTTCCGGTGGTATTTGCTCCGTATCGGTTTGTAGTTGAAATTTCGCCTTCTTCTTGGCCGAATCTTTTGCGGCCGCAATTACGTCACTCAAACGCTGGACGAACTCATCGCCCTTGACAACATTCAGCAAAGGTTTTTTGGCCACCGGTCCGGCAGGACTACGGTACTTGTCACTCTCGTTCAAATCGGCATTCTCCACCTCTTCCTCCTCCTCCTCCTCGAGGTCGCTGCGGGAACGTTTATCTGCACTTACATTACCCCGATCTATAGATCCTCTCGAAGTGGAAGCGATGGTGGACGTGTTGGCCAAACCACCCCCGGCCACGGTTCGTGGTGAAGGATCCTTTCTCGGCTGCTGGTTCTGCGGCTGTGGTGCCGTACTAGCAATTTCCTCATCCTGATCCGTGTCCTCCCCGGAACGGTTCAAGTCCGGCATCTTGCGCGGCATCGTAGTGCACTTTGACTCAACGTGGGTCGCGTAACCATCGCCAAACTTTTCCACGTAAAAGCGACGCTTTATCTCACTGATCGGAGTGCTCAAACGACGTGCCTTTTGTGAAGCCGTTTCGTCACCCGTCGGATCTGAGGGACCCGCTTCAGTAGCAGCAGACGTGGCTACTGTTGTCGCGGTGGATGATTTGTAGTAACGATCCCAATGCTGCAGCTTCCGCTTGTGGTAGGCGTGATTGTCCGGGCTGGCATCCGGTCGGAAGCCGTACGGTGTGACCGGCTTGGTCATACACTCGGGCAACGTCGGTGTACGGATGTGCCCGTCACCTCCCGCTCCCGGGCCTCCGTGCGGTGTCGCTAGCAGTTCCTTAACGCGACGCGTTCGCGGTGTAATGTTGCGGTCGGCCTCTTCCGCCTCCTTTAGCACCTTGTACAGCGTGTTGCGGACGGGCGTATCAAACTCCATCACACGCTGAGTAACGCTCAGTGCTTCATACTCACCGGCAACTCCATTCGGTGTCACGGCGGCACTGCTTCCAGCCGGACCGGTAGTGACTGGTGTTATGGGCGATCTAGACGAGGACGATCCGCGACCTTCCTCCGAGATGGCTGTAAAGCGACGGGTACGCAGCACATCCCCAGCGGCAGGAGAATCCATCGCGCCCTGTATGACGGAGCCCTCGTTCGGATCGAACGGTTTTCTTTGGGCACGCTGTGCCTTGATCAGATCCTCGTACTGATCCATCTCCTGGGAGTACAGCATCCGTTCGTCACTTGTCAGCTGCCGCAGCTGCGGTGTCGAAAGACGCTTGAACCCGTACTCTGTTTCTTCCCGCGTTTTTTGCATCGTAATGTAGCGGAACTGCTCACCACCAGCGTGGCCGGCAGCCTTGTACGCTGGTTTCATCGTTGACGATGCCTGTGGATGCATTGAAAGCTCTTCTTCCTTCGGGTCGTTGATCTTCGCTTCTTCGCGAACAGAATCGATATCGACGTCGTCGGTCGATGTCATGGGAAGGCACGCACCTGCCCCAGCAGGAATGTTCTTCGCAGAACAGATCGCATCACCGACCAGATACGGATTTTCTGCGATCCTACGCCTCAGCCTCGTACACTCCCGCAGCCACTCCGCACGGACCACCGTCAGCTCCCACTGTATGGCCGCATTATACTTGGCACCATTCGGCTCCTTACACACCAACAGCGGGGCGGCCTTTCTTACCAAACGTTCCTGGACGCACGCTCCCAATAGCTTCCCCATCGCAATGAGAAACTCACGCTCCGGGCCGGAGTACGAGCTGATCACGACCGTTTCCCCTTCCAGAGGCGTTGGGTCATTATCGCCGTATATGATCGGCTCGTAATAGTACTCCATCGGGCAGCACTGGCCACTCTGTATCGAATTTTCCAGCCAAATGCAGTTAACGGTTTGCTTTCCGCGCACGGCAAAATCCGGCGTGCCGATGCAAGACGTCGGCAGCACAATGTAGTCAACCTCGTCCGTGTAGCTTTCGTCTACGATTGTTCCACCACATTCCTTACAGTCGGACAGGATCTGTACAGCATCCTCTTCCGAGAAGCCAAACACAAACAGTGTCTTGCCAAGCATAAACTCCGGAAACTGTGATTCCATCTCGGAATCCAGCTGGCTCACGGCACTGCTGGACGAGGACGAGGGTAGACCAGCCACCGGTTTCGGTTCACCTGCCGACACCGGCAACCGTTCGGCCAGGTTCTTCTCCATGTACTGTAGCATGATCGAGTCTTGTTCGCTCGGCTGTTTGGCTGCGGCCAGCGGTACCGCCTTACTCGGTTCCGGTGGTGTAGCTTCCTCTAGCCGGAATTTTGGCACATCTGGTCGCTTGAACACGCTGCTATTCATTCGCTGAAGGTTCTTCTTGCTCGACGGAGATGGTGGTTCCGGTGCACGGTCGACAATTCCCTTCCCAGATGGTTGAAACGTGTACTCGTTGGCGTCTTCCGGTGCCAGCTGGCGCAGTTCGATCGATTTGGCCAACCATTCGAGCGTTAGCAGATGTGCGGTTGAATCACGCAACTTTGCCAGTTCGGATACGTGCTGCTCGCCCACAATAACGTGGCTGATGGCGGTACTGGCTATCTCATCGTACCGTACCGCACCGACGGCATTGAGTATTTTGTTCAGTTTTTCCTTTTCCTCCGCGGTGAAACCACTAAGAAACACGCTGCATCCATCCAGTACCGGTCCGGCCTTCTTTGCCTGCTGTACCGTCATGCGGGCAAGTACTTCCCGGTAACGATGGATTACGGCAGGACGACCTACCGTTGCACTGCTAGCCGAAACTGCATCCCCCCCACTCATCATGCTTTCGTTGATGGTTTCATTACGGGAGGAAAAATTTGCATGCGAAATCTCCGACAGCTGCGTGCAGTCGGGATTAAATTCACCGGCCGAAATGCGAATACCGACCGTACCGGAACCGGTCGCCTGTCCATCCTCTTTCGTCGGTGTGGATGCTTTCATGCTTTTCACTTCATACTCCCGAATCGGCAGCACATATCCGCTGGCCACACTGTCCACAACCCATTCGGGCGTTAGACATTCCTTGTTGCACCGTACGGCACCCCGGAACTTGGCCGACTCGGTGCCGGTTTTCTCCAGGATCAGTATGTCCGTTGTTTCAGATTTGAACGAGCCGACGTAGTTGCCGCCGTTCGATTCGATCAGTGCTTTGATTTCATTCTTTTTAGCCGCTGTCAGCCCGGTCGAAGTGATGGTAAGCGCGTAAAACACGGGCAGTCGGTATCGCTTGATCAGGCTCGGTTCGGTTGCGTGAAGATCGCGCCGTTGGCTTTCCTCCCATACCGCATTCACCCAGTCCGGATGCATGATGGGTAGCTTGCACTCTGCCGCCTTCTCGTACTTGACCGATTTAACCGTGGAGGACACGAGATGGGTGCAGCTAGCGTTCAGCACATCCAGATAGTATCCGCCCATATGACACACCAGCTGGCTGATGAGCGATTTCTCTTTCGCCTTTAGCCCGCTGCTGCACACGGTCAGATTGCGCATTGCCGTCGTGTACACCGGATGGACACCGAGCGGGATTGTCTCGTTGTCCATGAAACAGCTGATCAGACAGCGTGGACCGATGACAGTCGAGGGGGATTTGCGTGCGTGTTCGAACGCCGTTCCGGTGAACTTTTCAAACACAAACACATGCCGCTTGGTCAGTGTTTGCTCGTCCATCTTCAGACACTCCTCCTCGGTGATCCAGCCCTGCAGCTCTTCGTTATCATTGTGTTCCCGTGCCGTCTGCGAGATGGGAGAAAGGAAAGCGATAGAGGGAAGGTGAACGATCTAGCGTTGCTTCGTCTTTCATGTGGGAAACTCCACCTGCCTTACCGAGTAAGCCATTTTCATGTCTTCCGAAGCATTCTCATTGGAGCTGTGGGCTGCACGGAGCACAAAGTACAGCTTGGCCAGTTGCTGATCCGCCAACAGTTGACTATTCATGTTGCGATTTCTTCAATTCTAGCTTTCCTGCCACACGTACTTGTTTACCTTTATACAGCTGGTCGCATCTCTTTATGCGCCTTAAGTCAAGAAATTTGCCTTTTGTGTTGTATTGCACCAACAAACGTAGCTATTTTCCCCCTGGAAACCAAACGCACAATGTTGAGTTGGAACTTATTTCACCTTTTTCTAGGTAGGCACTCGACGCAGTGCGGTATTCTAGTCCGGTTGCAAACATGAAGCGGCACAAAACAGAATCCTGATTTGAATTGTCAAATGACGGTTTTTGGGGGGAAATGAAACATCAAATTTTAGTACATGCTTGTTTTTAGCACAATTTTGAAAGGTATTTTTTGGTTCACTGCCGCAAGCAAAATATAAATTAAATATGCTTTTGAATGTAGCATTCGAATGGCTGATACTATTCAAATTCGCATAACACGGCTTTGAAGCGATGCACTGATACAAAATATTTGGAAAACAGGAAGAATTGGGAAGTCGACAATCTGACATCTGATGGGTAACAGGAATTAAATCCTTTTACCATTCAATTATACGGAAACGAGAATTAAAGTAAATGTATGATATTTTAAGTGGTCAAACATAGCCAATTTTCCTATTTTTAAGTGTAAAGTTGCTTATTATACAAAAGTGTATTATAAATAATTCCTCCATTTTTCAAAAACAAGTTCCATATCCAGTGTCAGTTTATTCACGATGGTACAGCCTTGCATTCTTTACACACTTCGATCACGAACGTCAAACGACTGCATCTCATTTTGTAGAAGAAATAACGTGATTTCCGTACGGCAAATTTCCAACAGCAAAAATGTACGCCCCACAGCAGCCAATTCTCATTCTGAGTAAGTAAAGAGTGCAGTTTATCAATAGGGCAATCGAAACAATGTACTTTCATAATGTTATAGGTAAAAATACGAAGCGAGAGAGCGGCCGAAAGGTGCAGTTGGAGAACATCAATGCCGGCAAAGTGAGTCACTGCAAGTGTGTGTGTGAACCGCACAACACATGGGGTTAAAACCGTGTCTAACTAATGGCGTGTGGGTGGCTGGGCTTTTCGATATCTTTTCCCTTACCAGACCATTGCTGACTTGATCCGCACATGTCTGGGCCCGCAGGCAATGATGAAGATGCTGATGGACCCGATGGGCGGTATCGTGATGACCAACGATGGTAATGCAATCTTGCGTGAAATTACGGTACAACATCCGGCTGCTAAGAGCATGATCGAAATCGCACGCACCCAGGACGAGGAGGTGGGCGATGGTACAACTTCCGTGATCGTGCTGGCCGGTGAGATGCTAGCCGTGGCGGAACAGTTCCTGCAGCAGCAGATTCATCCGACCGTAATCATTCGGGCGTACCGGGAGGCGCTAGAGGACATGGTGCGCATCCTGCAGGACGAGGTCAGCATCGAGCTGGACCGCTCTGACAAAAAGCGGCTTGCGGAGGTGGTGAAGTCTTGCGTCGGTACGAAGTTCGTCGGCCGCTGGTCCGATTTGGCTGTGCGTATTGCGCTTGATGCCGTCGCGACGGTATCACTTACCGAGAACGGGCGCACGGAAATCGACATCAAAAAGTACGCCAAGGTGGAAAAGATCCCGGGCGGCTCGATTGACGATTCGTGCGTGCTGCGAGGCATCATGTTGAACAAGGACGTCACACACCCAAAGATGCGTCGGTACATCGAGAAGCCACGGATCGTACTGCTCGACTGTCCGCTCGAGTACAAGAAAGGCGAAAGCCAGACGAACGTGGAGATTGTGGGCGACCAGGACTTTACCAAACTGCTGCAGATCGAGGAGGAGCATGTGGCGCGTCTGTGCGAGGACATTATCGCGGTCAAGCCGGACGTTGTGTTTACGGAGAAGGGTGTCTCCGATCTGGCTCAACATTTCCTCATGAAGGCAGGCATCACCGCTATCCGTCGGCTGCGCAAAACGGACAACAATCGGCTGGCCCGTGCTTGCGGTGCAACGATCGTGAACCGCACGGAGGAGCTGACGGAGAAGGACGTCGGTACCGGGGCAGGGCTGTTCGAGATCAAAAAGATGGGCGATGAGTACTTCTGCTTCGTGACTGAGTGTGAAGATCCGAAGGCGTGCACGATTCTGCTTCGTGGCGCTTCGAAGGACGTGCTGAATGAAACCGAACGCAATCTGCAAGACGCACTGCACGTGGCCAGGAATCTGATGCTCGATCCGAAACTGCTGCCAGGTGGTGGTGCGGTGGAGATGGCCGTCTCCCAGGCACTGACGAACAAACAGATCCAAGGACCGTACCGTGCCGTCGCCCAGGCACTGGAGATCATTCCGCGCACGCTGGCACAAAACTGCGGTGCAAACACAATCCGTACGCTGACTGCCCTGCGAGCAAAACATGCATCGCACTCCGCCACCGATGGTCCGTGCACCTGGGGCATTGATGGTGAGACCGGTCAGCTGGTGGACATGAAGGAGAAGAACATCTGGGAACCGCTGTCAGTAAAGCTGCAGGTATACAAGACAGCTGTAGAAACGGCGATCCTGTTGCTGCGCATTGACGACATCGTGTCCGGATCGAAGAAGCGTGGCGACGATGGTTCGGGACCGTCGCCTGCTGCTGCCGCCGCCGGCATGGGAGAGTAAGGGGGCATGGGCAAGAATTTCCTCTTTTTTCTGTGGCCGCCCTAATGTCCTTCGCGCTGATTTGTCTTTAAAAGCCTTATTTAAGTATTGCGCGAATGCTGCGGGGTGGATGGTTTGTCGCGGTGTCTTTATCGTCACCCGCCTTACATTTTGTCAGTTTTTCTGGGCCACCCTCATAGCTTGATGCATTTTGTGGATCAACGCTTTACATTTAACAACACTCAACCTTACATTAATCGCACATACACAGGCACTCACATTTTCATTTACTTAACATGTTCGTCTAACGCGCGCCCGCCTTCACTCTTTTCCGAGTCGTCTTTATATTATCCTGCCTAACACACTATCGAGACATTGAATGTGGGTAGGTGCACACACGTGTTCTTTGAAGAAAAAACGTCGTTGAATCGCGAAATCATAAAACACGACGTACTAATAAATAAAACTCCAAAACAAGTAAAACTCAATCGGTTTTGCATTATGCAGTGAAAGAAAAGGAATAACTTTCTTTGTCATCTGTTCATGTTAACCCACTGTAGACGACGCATGGTTTTCCTTCGGGCCTTTATTATCAACGCATCAATAATAATGATAATAATAATTATAATATGTAATAATCATATCAGTGTAGTGTGTTACTTAGATGCTAAATTATCAGTTTTAAGCGGTATCATTCACGCGCTTCAGCCGGTTGGCTGGGGCGGCTTTCATGCTCTTTCGAGAGAAGAAACCCTTTGCCATTGCAGCGTATCCGCAACAGCGGGTCAGGCCATTAAATTATGGTTGAGTTAACTGTTTTGAATTCCATGTATTTCATTTCTAATGCTTTTGGAACACAAATTTCCCACAACAACGTCACTGTAAACCATCTCACAGTAAAAACAAGCAAAACAGCACGTCTGTTAATGTTACAAACAAATAAAGCTCGTCCACACGTAAAACATTGGTTGGACATTGGATATTCAGGCCTGGTACAAAATTCAACCCAAGCTAATTGCCGTTTTGCGACAGCTACCCCTTAATGGAAATACATTATTTTAAGGAAAAAATATTAAACGCAATATTTTGCACCAAAAATCAACTTCCTGAATTTGTGAGTAGGGTTATGACATAGAAGAGCAGCAGTCTTTCATTGTCTGCCAAACTTGTGCCCAACATCTACTCTTCCTATTCCGCCTCGGTAATATGCGCTCTACCTTACTCGACATTGCTTCGAATGGGCTTTTTTTTTTTGTGGTTACCTAACGAACGTTGAATTCTATTGCAGATACGTTTGCTGCGTATATGGCGATTGGGCTGCTCTTTGAAAGCCCGATTTGTGTTTAGTAACATTGAAAAGAGGGGTTGTGTGCTGCCGCCCAACTATCGGTCGGATGGCTGTATCTCTCCTAGCAGATAGGAAATGATACTTGTAGTCATTTGCAATCTCAATCAACACACCAGCACAACCGCGCCGATTTCTCTTCCTTCTCCTTATCTCCATTCAGTCCTTCGTGTTGTGCTTTTGCAAAGCGCTCGTTTTTTGTTTGTGTGTCTAATTAACCCTTACCTTACCTCTTATCCCTTTTGCTTCTGATTACAACTGTTTCTGTACATCTGTTGCTGGTTGCTCTTGTCCAAACAAACTGCCGGATCGTCGCTTCCAACCCTCTTTCAATCGGCAGAAAAGAAGTCAAAATCACAGGAATGTGACACCAACTAGCGTTAAAGCGGTTGCGGATGCCTGCAGGTTACCCTTATTTTAAGCCCATCCATTCCGCCATTCCGTGACCGGTAACATTCAGCTCACTTTCTGTGCTACCACAACGCATTTTAACATCGCACACAGGCACACACACGCACGCATCCTTCCCGTGGGGCTGTCGAAGAAGACGTTAGTATGGCTGATTACTGTCCTAGCGAGGGAATTCTTTTCATTATATGCTACTGTATCCTGGTTGCACTTTTAAAGCTAAACAAAACCGATACAAAACTTTGAGCGTAAAACGACGCAAAACGCAAACCAAGAAAACAATCCAAAACAAGCTCAAGCAAAAGGTGTAAGGTAAAATAAAGTTAAATAAAGCTTTTGCTAGAACCGGGTCTCCTAAAAATGATTACCAATCTATCTTACCAAACGAACAGGGTACGCCAAAAAGGGAGTTTGGGAGCAACATGGGTAATGATAAAATTAAAGCACGCGCCATTCATGAACAATAAATACAAAGGATATACAAAATAGAGCCACAAGCTTAAATTGCTGTGCTTCAGAGTTCCCAACGATGTGCTGGCCCAGATTGGCCTTCGCACGTGTCTCGTTGTTTGTGTAAACCGTGCGCGCGTTGCCAGGCTAAGCAAGCACATAGTTCTTGTTTACTTTACGCTTCTCTTTCACTTTCACCCCAGTGTACCTTTCTTTTCCATTTCCATAAGCATGCACCATCCATTTGCTGCGGATACGGGATGATCATGTGCGCGAATGCGTGTCCCTGTCTTTGTGTCTTACGGCGTGATCTTTTTGGTTAGTCTAATTCTAGCGTGTAATCGATGGTACCGTCTTCGTCCCGCTGGCTGTTGCTCGCTTGTGACCCATTCCCTCCACCGGTGGAACCGCCTGCTGACGCACCGGTGCTCCCTGCTCCTGATTGGGAATTTCCGGTACCAGTGGGATGGCCACTGCCGGTGCCACTACCGGAAGCTGCTGAGGGTAGACTAGAGGATGGCGCTGGAGTGGCCGACATTGGTGGTCCCATGTCGAACAGCAGGTTCGTCATCGCGGGCCCTGAAAGGGTGGGAAGCAAATCATCTATTAATGGGTGGGGTGAAGTGTTTGTTCGCTGCGTACAAGACGCCGCTGGTTTGCCGCCGGTGCCGATCGGTCGGCCGATAAGCATACGTATTGTGAAGGTGAGAAAGTTGGAATTCTGCCGGCCGGAGGAATCGGATTGCGATGCTGCTTGCTGCTGTGAACTTTGCTGTGAATGCTCGCTCGGCGACTGGGAGTTGTCTTGCGTTTGCGCTCCGGCGTGTGATTCTTCCGGCGAGAGGCTATTTCGACAAATGGGACAGGTGCCGTGTAGTTCCAGCCAGGGAATGATGCATGGTTCGTGATAGACGTGCTGCATGCAAGAAAAAAGGAAAAGAAAAGGAAAATAAATCTTCTATTGTCACCGGTCAACTAGGCAGGTTAACCTATTTTGATCCTTACCAAACAGGGAAGCTTCCGGACCGATTCACCCACAACAAAATCCTCAAAGCACACCGAACATTGGAGCTTTCGTTCAACCTGTTCCTCATTGATGGTAACGATCGGTATCTCCGCGATTCGTTCCTTTTCGAGCGGGGGCGGTCCCGTATTGTCCATTTGGTTGAGCAGCTGTGTAACGATTGTGTCGATGCCCTCCCGTCCCCAAGCGTAATCGCCCGGGTTGCCCATGAAAAACATGGGACCGCTGGCACCGGCACCGTTCGCCCCGCCGGACACGGATATCAGGATTTCGCGCAATATTTGATCGACGTGGTTTATGTTCTGGACGCCCCGCCGTCTGCTGCCCCGTCTGCCGGTAAAACGCATCGAAGGACGGGTGTCTCCTCCACCACCAACAGCCGCACCACCTACACTGCTACTGCTGCCTGCTGACCCTTCGCCCATTTCAGTACCAGCCGCACCGGTTCCCGATGCACCGGACGAAGGGCCACTGCTACCGTCCATAGGAATGTCATCCATGGTGAAAATGACGGGATCGCCATTGCCCGCTCCTCCTGCGCCACCCGATTCGCCGTCGTTGCGTCGAAAGAACGGTGACAGAATGGAGTTTGTAAAGATTTCACCGGCCAATCTTATAGCCTGCTCGTTATACACGCAAAAAAGAGAGAAAAAACATAATGTAATGCTGGGTTAAACACTAAGCGAAGTGTGCTAACACTTGCCTCATTGCTAATCTGTGGATTGTCGAAAAGATTCGACGGTTGCTCAAAGTCTTGCCCCGCCGCTGCGGCTGAACCGGCTGTTCCGCTCCGTTCCGCTGCCGGTAGCTCCTCTATAAATCCTTCCAGACAGTGTGGGCATGTGAATTCCTTGGGTGCATTGATTAAAGGCATACTTTCATAAGCTTTTCTTCACTAAACGAGTGCGAGCAAAAGTACAATTCTTACCGATGACACACGATCGATTTCGATGGCGCACGAATGGCAGTAGAAGCGGCTAGCCGATGCCGCCGCATTTTCTACCATAGCTTCCATCGTTCCGGTCACTGTACGGACTAAACTCCTAATACACTATTGTCGTCGTCGTCGATATTTCCGGCTTGTTTTTGATGCAGCACTGTCACCACGGAAACTGCGGAACACTCAGTAGCAGTAGACACACACACACACGCTTAGAGCTGCGTGCCAATAGTAGGACTTCTCGTCCGCCCACACGTCAGAGGTAAAACTAGACGAACCGAAACTGGTAGCCAACAAAATTGATACGACTAAAATGAACTCAGTGCAGAGACGGGAGAAGATGCCGTTTCTAAACCGGCCACTTACCTAGTGAGGCAAACTGAAACTCGGCAACTACTGATGCAGTTGAATCCGAAGGGTGAATCGTTTCACGACTTGCCTTACCAGATTCTCGGTACCGCCGTACCCTAAAGCGAAGGTGTCTTCTGCAAAGGCTAAATCTTCATCCTGCACAGTTGCGACCCTTTCCGGCGCTTTGCACAATTATTGGATGAATGAGTTCCACTAGCTGCGAATAGAATAACGCCAAAAATCGACAAATAGTCGTGTGATTTTTCCAAATTTTCTAGGACGAAAAAAAAGAGCAAGTGATAACTATGACAAATACGCTAGCTGTCATAAACGATGTACTGTCAGTCACATGGGTATAACATTGGGTTCAGTTCTTCGGACAAAATTTGAAACGACTCGTGATCTGAGCCAAAACAATAATCCAAAAAAGATTTTATTTTTATTTATTTCACACTGATTTGCCAACACTTCGCAAATTCATATTCATGCATTTCGTCGATTGAACAGATATTTGCATATATTGTGAGCAATGGAATGTGGTAAGCATCCTATTAAAACTTGCCAGCTCATGCTAATCGCATGGTAAGATAAGACGAGATCGGAGAAAAATTCAAGGTGTGAACTGAATGTATTCAAGCTTTGTTGATTGTCTTATTATATTGAACATTTTTTGTTTTTTGGAAAAAAGTAAGGCTGATAAAAATAAAAGGAATCCAGTTTTTTTCTTTATCGATCGTACAAAATAATCCAACCCTGATAACCAATCATTATTTACCATCTATACATTGTTTCTTTCAGGAAATAGCTTTTTAAACACTTGTTCAATTCATTTTAAAGTTTTATTTTTCATAGAAACATGTGACAAATCCGAGGAAGAATAACATTTCCGAACGTGGGTTATCAATAAATATATTCTTTCCCTTCCCAGCCCTCTTTAAACCTGATCGCTCCCCCTCACCTCGCGTGAAGTCGATTAGAGGGTATGAGACAAAGATAAACAACAATTCCACTGGCTTAATGTATATAGTCTAATGTCTTGGTTTTCCAGCTTCCATTCGGCACCCGGTGTGCAACCCCAACCTGTACAATGTCCATCACGCTTCATCCTTCTAAACATAAAGATTTTTCTTTTTAGTACACTACCACTACTACAACAACAACAACTACTACTACTGCTTCCACTACATCTTATCTTTGCTCCAGCGGTTAACTATCTGTTGTAAGTGTTCCCAAGTGTTCCCATAATGCGATGCCATATGTTTAGCCGTGCCGTAGCAGAGGATGCAGTCTACACTAGATACCTAAGAGTGCGGCACACACATGGGGGCACAACAGCTCATCTGGTGGGGAGGTGATTAGATTATTTTAATTCTTTTTGAGGAGTTGGCTTCCATGTTTGCTTAACATTTCTTAACAGGTCTCGTATAGAAATTGTGTGTGATAGTGTCTGTGATTATCATAATATCATCATTCAGGCATTAGATTCTTCTCTCATTTGATTAGTATACCGCAACCTGCAGCATTACCTGCACTGCAACATTCGGCGCACGTTAGTTACGATTAAGCGTAGGTTGTGTATTCTGTATCTCTATTGGTTAATGTTGATTATAAAATAAGTTATTTGGTATCTGATTGAATCTTCTCGTGTATGATTGGGGCGATTTAGAAATCCGGGCGTCACCATTGGTGCATTCCGAACGTTCCAAAATGCTCTAGCGGTTACGATCGAAATACAACTGCATTAACGGCTAAGCTAATCGTACCCAGTGTGTAAAGCTAAATCTTTAACAACGAAGCAGTAGCAAACAGCCGCAAGGAATGAGTAGTGTACACCCTACCGTTTCCCTGTTGACAAATTTGCGTTCCACCCTTCATGTCCTCAATCGGACACAGCTCGTCTGCTTCTTCGACACACTGCACAACAATGTAGCAAAGTTTATGATAAACAAAAAAAAAGAACGAAAAACTAAATATTAATTCTAATTTCACTGCACTGCAATAATTAGAGACGGATGTTTGCTTTTGGCTGTAGTCCTAACACGTGGACCCTCAAGCGAGGATCGCTCAGTTGCTCTAGGGCACATTACATTAGTGTACTAGTAACTTTAACATTATCCATATAAGCATAGCTAAGAAAGTATGGTTGTAAAAAATACTCCTTTTCCTCCCAGGAGCGAAAGCTGCAAAGCTAACAAATTCAAGTCACCCAAAGTTCGCAGCGATAAAGCCGCAGACAGGGCAGGCAAATGAGGAAAGTGCCTGCAAACAAGCGTAGCTATCCCGCAACCACACAGCACTAACAAATATCGTCTGGTTTCGGCAAGTAGCATCAAGCCGTGACCGATTTTATTGACGGTTGATTGTCCTGAAACTCAACGTAGCCGGATTCGTCGCTAAACTCAGAATCCGAATCGATCGCCTGCAGATGATTGATCAGCTCGGTATTGACGGCGGCAACCGTTGACTTGAGGCGCATCTGGCGCACCTTCGGTTTGGTCGGCTGGTGGTGTGTCTCCTCTTCCCTTCGCACTGGTGCTTCGACAAGCGACCCGTTCAACGAGTCCAGGGGTGAATCGATAGGTTCGCTTGGTCCGGTCGTTGCGCCACTGCCACTCATCGGCATAAGAAAGCTTGACTTAACGCCGGGTGCTGGGAAGGTAATGCTACGCTTGAAGATCAATTCCGGCGACGCCGTACAGCTGCCCGAATCCTGCTGGTGCGCTTGATGACCCGTACGTTCGCCGAGCGGTACGTGAATCACCTGATTTTCGGCCAACTGCTCAAAGCTACGCACTCGCTCCAGCACCGAGCCGGGTTTACCGAGGGCAGCACCAACAGCACTGTTGCGTCCTCCCATCGGTCCACCATTACCGCTTGCACCCGAGTCGTCCGTATTGGTCGTTACCGTGCTGGACGTTTCGCACCCGCTCGATATGGAACCTTCGTCACTGTCGGGATGGTGAGTTGCGCCACCGTTCGCGGCCTGCAGCTTGCTCGTCACACACAGCAGCGAAGGTGGTGCCGTATCGTCTTCCGTATGCAGACAACCGGAATGTCGCAGCCGATCGTCGGACAGGCGGCGCTGCGAGGCGGAAGCGGATGCTGCGGATTCTGCAGCCGTGCGTAGCATTTCCAGCACCTCGTCCTGGTTGAAAAATACTTCGTCCCGTTCCAGCTCGTCTTCACGGTCTTTCAGCTCCCGAGTGCGCAGCACTTCCGTGTCGTCCGATTCGCCAACCACGCCCGGCAGCGAGTAATGATCCAGATCGTCCAGACTGAGGGCTAGCCGCTGGGTATCCTCCAGCATTACCGGCAAGCTGCCATGATGATGATGATGCTGGCTTAGATCGTGCATGCTGCAGACGGTGGTTGGATTAAGCTTCATGTCGAAGTACGAGATCAGTTCCGTCGAGAGCGGTTCGCTTGAGTTGTAGTTGTAGTGCGCTAGGAACGCTTCAAAGTCATCCTCCGACGAGTCGGAGTTGTGGGAGAGCTTTGACGATTTGCCCTTCCTGGACACTGCAGCAGTCGTGTCTGACTGCTCACCCGTCTCCGTTGCCGTCTCGTCGCCATTCTCCCGTTCCTCTCCATCCTCTTCGCCCTCCTCCTGGCTAATAGTGTCCAGGATTGAGTCGACCGATTTGTTCATCGGACTCACGTGCACAATGTTCTCGTTCTTGCGCGGAATACGCGCCTCCACGTCCTTGGGCGATTTGAACGAGTTCCGCAACCGCGACCGTCTTATCGAATGGCCCCGTCGACAGCGCCGGCGCCCAAGGGTGGTCGACGGGAATAGAGCATCTTCCCGGCAGCAAGCTTCCAGCGCCACAATTCCACCCGTCGCGGAGGCGCATCCCGCTTTCAGTGCACGTGCCGCACCATCACCTGCGCGCAATTCATTTTCTTCCTCCTCGTCCTCCTCGCCAATCATCTCCTCGATGGCCATTAGCTTCGGGGCGGATTTGGAGCGTTCGAGCGGCGGTCGATAGTTGTTCGCTCCGACGCTCAGCATGATCTTCCGGCGCGGCATACTCGGATTGTCGTACACACTGTTTGCCAGGCTGAGGCGCGCATTCTGGCGATTTAGCTTGTCGCGTTTAAATTCACGCAGGGCTTTGGCTAAGTTTTCCTGAAAGTGATCGTGATCGAAAAAAAAGTATAAGTACGGAACGCCAATGGAAGTGCATCTCAGTAGGTGAGCATCCTACCTTCAGGATGGTGCTGATCTCCAGGGCAACGGATTCTTTGGAACAGATGACCGCGTGACAGCGGAACTCGTGCTTCAGCTTGCGGCCCTCGTGCCGGTAGATCCAGCAGAACACCCGCGGATAGTTCTTTGGCGAGCTGCAGTAGGTGATCCGGTGCGACCAGTATTCGGTCAGACCGTGCTGCCGTGTGGTCGCCTTCAGCCCGGATGGGCACAAGCACAGTTTCATCATCACGTCCGGTTTGCTGTTCTGCGTGTAGTTGCGCCACAGCGTTGCGAGCGGTTTCTCCACACAACCATCACCTGGAGGAATTTGGGAATTGAGAAAAAAAGGAACAGCAAAAGAACAATTTGATTAGCATAAGTCGGGTGTTGCAATGCGATTTACAATCTAAATCTAAATCAAACAACGCTCCAAGTAGAACCTTGAAAATCTCCAAAATGGACCGTTGTGCCTGTCAGCTTGCCATGGGGGTATGGGAAACAATTGAACTCATTGTGGTAGTTTGTAACACGCCCTAGAGACAAAAAGGTTCGGCAATGACAGAAGGCCATAAAAGGGTGTTGCGTATGATTTGGTGTGCCTTTTGGACCTTGAAGTTCCAAATTTGTGGAATATTTTACAAGCCACGAACAAACTCGTCCAACCTTTACCAAGCAACACGTGACAACGATTGTCCACGGGCGGTGGCGAGGGCGTCAACCGTGTTAGAGCTGCTGTCTTGTTATGCAATTGTTATGCACGTACCAAACGGTGTGCCGTGCCGCTCCGAAAGCGAATGATCGGAAATCATTGTCTGCCACCAAGACAAATCATCATCGTCAACATCAGCAGCAGCAGGGCCCTGGTGCTATTTGTACTTTTCCATCCGTTTGTGTGAAGGTTTCTGTTGTGGCGCCCTCATAAGAAAAGCGATAACCTTCCGGCAGGGTCTAGGTTGTAGCGATATCGTGCTTAATAGGGTGCACCTTTTACTTACACGCACCAAACGCATTGATAAATCGGAGAACGGTGGTGTACAGGTGAAAAGAAAACGAGCAGATAATGGAAAATTACCAACCTGTAGAGGAAGTAACTAATGATAAAGGGGGGTGTGGGGGGAGGGGCATTACCATAGCATGTTTATAAACGTTTTATGCACTTCCAACGAATTGTCGTTAATTTTGTTTTTTCTCCATGCTCTATTT
>KB698603.1:0-10549 GCA_000349165.1 Anopheles christyi
CTCTTTAAAAAGAGCTACTTTACACAACATTATATGAGTGTCTAAAGGTTGTTGCGCCAATCAATAATTTATGATATTTTAATAAGCCCGAAACACTAATACACAAACAGAAACGAAATATAATCTATGAAAAGCACAAAACTGTATCTATGAGAAAACGATATTATTTTGTTTAACGTAGCACAGTTTGATGTCCCCATCCTTGTCCGCCCGGGGAACTCCCGGGAAAAGCAAGCTTTCTTAAAAGCATAAACGACCACTCAATACACGATAGGGGTTAGAGAGAGGGAGATTTCGGAAAAATAAATCACCAGTTTAAAAACAGCCCCCGTCCCTGCTTTGTAACAAATCATATCGCTGTGTCATTAATGTATGGCCACCATTAGGTATTATAAAAAAACTTTTTTATTTTTAAAATATTTTAACTGCGAAGAATAGATTATTTTTATAGCCATGTTTTGGTGCTTAACTTGTATCAATAAATGCCCTTTGAGCTTCTTAAACATTTGCCACACATCGTATAATACAACACAACCAGTCGGCTGATGATGATGGACTGAGGGTAAGGCAATATTTTAAAATTTCATATATCTTACCACGAGTCTGTGCATTTGACATGTTCTTCATAATTTTCATTTTCTTCATTACCTGTAATGAGAGAAGAGAAATCAAACATTAATTTAGGGCAAAAGATACTTAAATTCAGCTTACATAGTACGAAAGGTAACACAAGATCGAATTCCGTCATCGACAGGTGTACATTACGGAAAGTGAAACTTTATCACATGGGAATAAGAAGATGATCTATGGTCATCGTCCCTGCTGTTGACTGTTGCATCGTGAGACCGCAAACGTATAACGGTGGATTGGATGGATATCGTTTATCGCGACGAAAGAAATACCAACACTTTTCGCCGATGGAGTAATAAATGGTATGGGAGTAAAAATTTTATTGCTGAATACTGTCAGCGTACACCAACCGCCCCTCACTAACCGGCATATTCTAACCGTAGAGGACCGTGCACGCGTTGGAGATAAATTTAGAATAGCGTCGTCTGGCCGAATAGAGAGCGTTGCGACCAACAGTAGCAGCATGAGACTTTCTCCCAATCGTATAGCCGGCAGCTTTATGCTCAAACTCCAATCTTCCTTTCTAACAGTCCCCTCCGACTGTTCGAAACGACCGTGAAGTAACAGTTCACACACCTTGATGTTTTCTGGTAGATATTTATAAACAAAAACTCGCGGGTTCGCGAAAACGAATTATCATTCTGCGTTCTTTAATATGTTTCACTTTTTTTCATTTGTATGCTTCTTCCCATACAACATTTTTAGCCATTTTTCTTAGAAACCTGTTCCGGCAGCACATGCCCCCGGACACACTTTAATAACCTTTCACACGCTATTACTAACAGCAGTCTTATGTAGTAGCTGTAAATCTGCAAATATAAACAACAAGACGACGGAAGACATTCCCATTAACGACAAGGAAGCACACGCACGGGCATGAGGGGCTTTCGTGAAGAAGTGTACACTCTTGGGTGGTGACGGCGGCTACTCCAAATTTTTGAATGCGATACATGTATGAGTAAGCAATGGGAAAATGATGATAATACACGAAATTAGGATACTCGAATGGTGCAGGGATTTTTGAAGGGTCCGGTGATATAAATGTGACACTCTTCTGAAGAAGTGAGAAATGAGTTATTCCAAAAATAGCTTTGATGCTCGATTGAAGGAGCGCAATATTTTTCGAAAATACTTCACTAATAACCAATTATAGAATGCCCCGGCAGCAACGTGAGGCAGCAGGCGCAAAAATGGAATTGGAGACCTAAATCATGTTCGTTTGTAACAAGGTCAGAGCAAATTGGAAGCAATCGTACTGGAAAAAGACGTTCTAATGAGGGATCAAGAGAAATAATGCCCATTGATTTTTGCCAAGCCGTCAAACTTGATCGACGCACTTGCTGCCGCCGATACACAATTACCCTTATTCACATAATTACCGGAGCGATGATAGCATCGCATTTTATGCCTCTGCTGCCGTACAATGCGTACAGGCGGCATGTAAATGAGTGTACTCTGTGGCGTTAGCATTTTGGCTTCCACTATCTATATCGTATCGATAGAAAACTACGTGGATTGTGTATACAGGGTAAAAATCTTGTTTTTTGGTGATTTGATGTAACACAACTCTGTGGAAAGTATTCCCGTGAAACACGGTATACTCCACCGAACAAGCAACGGCCAAAAACTCGGTACCAAAATTGCTGTACATCGAGCAAGGTAGAAAGGAAATATGCACACACAGCGACTACACTGACGAATCAATATTGCGAACATAACGGCCGCGCAGACATACGCGCTTATTGGCGGAAAATTGGATACGCAGCAGGACGAATTAAGATCTGGCATCGTCGTGTACCTGAACTTACGAAGTACGAAGCAAAGTTAGCTCTCGACTGTCTCATGCCAGCGTTGCTCCGTTTAGAATGGTTTATCTTTATAGCTTTCGGGGAGATTTCCATTTGGGGAGTTAGGGTAAAGCACGTGCACAGGAAATTAGTCTGTAGGAAGCAATTTGTAAACCTGTTTCACACCCTTGGGGTGAGTACTTGAACAAACGAGCGGCGCTGTTCGCATAACCGATTCAATGTAATTTATATTGACTTTCCATATTGAGCCATTTAATTAACATACCAAAACTATTTTGGAGCTGATAATACGCATCATTTACAAAACATTATAAATACATTTTAATTTAATTTATTACTTCACATGCAACGACGTATCGTATATACTGACGTTATTGTGTTTAAGTTGTTGGTGGTTTATGATAGTAAATTTAAATTATGCATTAATTACTCAAGGTAGTTATAATTAATATATATTCTTGTTACAATCACATCAACCAATAACAAAAAACATTCACCCAAGAAAATCTTCCTTCAGTGAAATCCAATCCAATCTGCTGAGGTATAAGGCTATCGGGTAATTAATTACAAATCACTTCCATCCTGACTGTCAAACATCTTCTCCTAATGGTGTGTTCTACTGTGGGGTGTGGTGTTGCTTTCACAGCTTAATAATAAATTCAGTCCATTTGACTTTCACAGTGCTGTCTTATGGATTACTGTTGATGTGCTCGGATTTACCGAATGATTAATGAAATAATTTCTGCTGGAATTTGAGGGGCTTAACTGAACAAATTCATATTTGTATGACTTTCTGTGAAAGCTGAATAATAAAGGCGTGTTCTTTAACATTTCTTTCTTTTCACCAATTCGTTCAAATGCGCATTTTTACGTGAATTTCCTCAGTCTTGTTTAAGTAAAGTGCAAAACAAATAAGCATACATGAAATATCGCCCTTTTAACTATTTAAATTCCTCACTTTTGTTGCTTTCTTTGATCGTTGCCCAATCGAGTCCGAGGCCAAACAGTAGCAACAACAAGACAAACACAATTGTTTTCTAGAAACGGTTGAATACTGCTTTTTGCTGGGTTTTAATTATGGGAAACACATCAGGTTACGAAAACATTACTTCTTGTGGCGAAGCCTCGAGCTGGAAACCGTACAACCGAAAACATATTCCTTTGAAAATTATATTCCACTTTTTCGGTTTCATGCGCCTTTCCAAACATTGCTAGTCAATTTTACATCGTCGTCGCAAGGTCCTGCCTTCCAATTGTGTGGGCGTTGTTGGGGAGTTTCAAGGTTTCGATGGAAAGTTAGATTCTAACCTAGCTGCGCCCTGCTTAGCCAGCAAAGGGGGACGCTTTTCAGAAGCATCAAGCAAGCGTTGTCTTTGCCCTAGGGTTGACTTTTTTCTCGCTTTCGTGCACAGGAGCCACCCAGTGGGTTTTTAAAACGATATCAAACAAGCATCGGGAAACGGGCGGTAGAGGGCGGTTGAAGAGCACACGCTTGAACAATTTTCAGTTCAGTCATCTATTGTAGATGCTGCTGCTGTTGCTGTTGCTGCTGGTTTCAATCTTTTTGGCAGCCCTCGAGCAAGGCAACAAAGATACATCAATTTCGTATACCACTTTCTGAAGACGACATGATGACGACAGTGAAAGATTCTGTATAATCCCCCCCCTTTATTTTCAAAAGTTACTTTTTCGAACATGGAAAATAATGGTAACAAGTTTCGTTTGAACATGATCGAAAATGGCTAGGGGATGACAAATAAAATTCTGTCTTACTATCTATGGAAGGAGGAAAGGAAACAAGATGGTCTGATGAGTTCAAAAACTGAATAAAAACCAAGAGTGGCACTGGACAGGAAGGAAGAAATAGAAAACTGTTTAAAAATAAACTTGACCATTGCATTGATGATGCCATTCTAAGATGCAACAAAAATCATAAAGGTTAAGATATTTTGTAAAGTTAAGCGAAAATTGCAAAAAAAATCCTTTTTGAACGATGTCCCTTCAGTGTAGATCTTTAAATAGCTGGGTAATGCCATCGACCGCAAATGCCGTTGCCTTTACAAACGATGAATTTCCATTGAAGTGCCGGTAGAAAGCGACTAGCAAAATGTTCAACTTTCACCACACATTAATCCAGGATAATTGGTTTTCTTCATACCGTCGTCCCCTCCACTGTGCACTACCTTCACCTACGATGATGTTAATTCGTCACTTTAGGAGGCATCCTAGTTTGATCTTACGTCTGATTTGAGAATCTGAGGTTAGCTGATTCCATGAAGTGCTTAGCCGGTCACTAGAACAAACCTTAACTACCTTCCTTGTATTGGTGAGAGCTTTGGAAAAAGCAAAATATGGTGACACATATTGTTGACCGAAGCTTGAACATCAGAAACTCCGTCTAGCCAACATTTCCAAACAAACTGCTACAGAGATGTTCCGAAGTACGGGAAAGGATTATCCACCATGCTGCTGCAGCTGCAGAATTTTTATTAATGGTACAGTTCTCCACAGTGTCCCCTGAGTGAAGTTGCTAAAAGGCTAGCAAATAGCTTCGTTCTAGTCTCTCGACACAAACGACATGAAAATGCAATAAAAGCCTGCACTACTTTCTTCAGGCAAAAGCACACAACAGACATGAAACAAACAGTATATATACAGTTAGAACATCACACTCAACAATGGTGAATGAAGACTGGGTATAACAAGCATCCCAGCTGTAAACGAATTTTAAAATGAAAATGAAAGGTTCGGCAACGACCACAAGCGGTATGTATGTGTGTAATTTTCTTGACCTACGAAAATGGATAGTGTGGGACGACCAGGGAAACGCCGTTATGAGATTCCTTACTCTGTGGTTTGGAAAGAGGCTTATGGCTAATTTGTGAAAATAATGCCCAACGCAAGCTTTTGAAATAGGAAAAAAACTTGCTAACAGTTTCAACTCAAGTACCGCACCCACATCACTACGGTAAAACTCTTTAAGCGACGTGGAAATGCGATGCGCAGGGAAAACGAACTTCGGATACCGGGGAAAATGCCACAGATCTTAAAGCGACACAACATCAGTATCTTCTGTGGCAAAACCAAAGAAAAGTTGTGCTCCTGCTGAGCACCAAATTCCATTTACTAGCAGGCAGCAGCATCTGACTGTTTCGAAAACTGGCGACGCAAAGCGAGAAAAACAAGTAATCAACAAAAAAAAACAAAAAAAAACCCACAATGAGGCGAAAATAAGAAAAAGTTAATTAAAAAAGTTTCGATATGTAAACTGAGAAATATCGTTTATAGGTTCGCCGTGTGGTATGGTCGTTGTGCCATGCCAAAAGCACACCCCATTTGCTTCTGTCGTGTGAAGAAAGGGACTCGCCCAGGGCACGCTCCCTCTCTCTGCTAGCGTCCACAGGTAGGCAGGATACAGTCACACACACCAATCTAGTCTGACTTTTCTATCGATGTTGGTGGTGGGTGGTGGTGAATTGTGTACGATGTTTGCTGTGTTCTTTCGCTCTATTCACGATAATATGCTATGTGGCAATGGAATACCCCTGGTTCCCCGCACGTGTGCACCTTTCTCAACGGTGAGTTTCGCTTCCGGCCCAACTGTTGTTTGTTGCGTTTTCTTTTGCCGAAAAATTGTGTTCCTCCTGCTGATGCTACTGCTTCGGGAAGTGAAAACCACGCGCATTGGTTTCGTTTTGTCACAATACGCTTCCCACACACTCCGTTTGAGCTCCTCCTATATCTCCAACCACCAACCCATGTTATCACATGCGGATGACGCTATTTGCTCTGTTTGAGTCTTTTGTGGCAATGACAGGACACAATCGTTATCTAAACATATTTTATTTCGTGCTGTTGTCCACAACACGGTTGGCTAACTTTTTTTCTTTCGTTCTCAGAAACCATTGGTCTTAAAAAAAAGGAAATAAAAAAAACAGAAGCTTGAGTACAATATTTATGGTTTTGATTTTTCCAAGTTCCGTCAATTTTAATAAGGGCACGAAATTGGTTTAAAAACATGACTGTAGTAAACCAGCATGTTCAGAATACAATCGGAATTTTTCGAAGGAATATGGTACGTGAACATGAGCTAAGAAACTTGTATTCACGAAACAAATTGATGTTGTCAGCTGGCATCGGTCTGCCATCTGATGCTTATTCATCACATTCACCATATAAGGAGGGCATGATTTTCGAATCTTCTTTCCCTGCGCGGTGCCATGAAAGAAAATGTCAAATGTTTTCCCCATTTGCCAAAGAGTATTATTGCACATCCACGTACTGTTTCCTTTTACGGAAGGCAAGCAGCATCGTAATGCAGATTCGGAGAGCTTTAGCGTTCACGGTGAAATCGAACAGCACCAAAACGAAGATGCATCGAATACTGGGAAGGACGCAGCAGTTGCATCGTGATGCAATCGCAACAAATCAAGCTGTTCGCGTTATCATTGGGCTGGCAGGTTCGGTAGGGAAAGCGGAAAAACGAACTCTCACATTCTCTCAATTACAAGCAACTTGCCGTCTCTTTCACTCTCTTTCGTTAGTAGTTGTGTTATGCGTCCACCACGATGATCTCTTAATCGAGCTGATCAATAGGTTCATAGAGCGCAGTAGGGTGGGTGTGTGTGCCATGATTTCAATCGATACGGTCCCTGCTGCAGCTGCTTTCGACATTCGAAGATAACGTAATGGTACGTATTCGACTGTATACAGAATTTGACCAAGAGGAAAACGGGCAAGTCTGCAAATGGAGATGGTTACGATTACGAGCCAACAAAACTCACGAGCTTATAAACTGCCCCCCCCCCCTTCACACACACACACACACACACACACACACACACACACACACACACACACACACACACACACACACACACACACACACACACACACACACACACACACACACACACACACACACACACACACAAACACCCACCCACCCTACCAACCCACCTACCCAACATACCAAGGACAGTCGATGTAGCATCAATTATTTACCGTCCAGTGGATGCAATGCAGAACGCATCAGCATCTCATTTGTGTTATACGGCGATGATGGCAGATGGGCGAGACCCGAACGGTCAACGGGATTATGCGATCCCACCTGAGCTGAACACTACGGTCTGGGCGTGTGATTACGATAAGTGGAACAACAGCGTACCGTAGAAGACCGGATTTATGGACATTGCAGTTCTAAGAACTCATGAGCGGTAAGAGTTCACAAGAACAAGAGCACCTACATGAGCCGATTGCTTGAGGCATCCCGAACAATAATTTTATCCTGAGCTGTGCTAATACGGGAATGACCTTCTGCAGAGAATTTGGATTACCTTAAACACAAGTCATTTTTTTGTTTTCAAAGTCAAAATACAATTTAAAACAATAGCAAAAAGTTCAATTTTTAAACGATTTGGCGCAGAAATAATATCATCTTTTCAAAAAATAATACCATTACAGAATTATGAAAAAACAATATAAATACGCCCTTCTTCAACCAAAACTATTTTGCAAAACAAAAACAATATTGTTTTGCTACGAATAATATCGTTTTCGTTTATAATAAACATGGCTGATTGATCTGCAATGCAAGAGAGCATCGTCTGTTCTTTCTTCGCTAACCTCGACGAGAGTTTTCGAGGGGAAGCCATTAGCTGATTGTATTTTTGTGCTGCTGTAATGCCACAATGATCAGCAATAGCAATAGCTTTGTCTGAAAGATACCCCTATTCTGAGAACTTCTGACAAAGTAGAGCCTATCATCATTATAGTTTTCCAAACCGGTAAATATCATCCATCGCAAGTAGAGGGAAAGCGTAATGAAACCAGCTAGAGAAACAGAACCTGAACTGACTTCCTAGAGAACTTGTGAAACAGGTTAAACAATCTTGCCATCGTTAAACTATGCCAATGGCCAACACAGATGCTTCGCTAGTTGCGTTTGGAATCGTTACACAATATCAACATACTGAGTTCATTTTTCATCAATTAACGTTGAAAGATCTAATGATATCACCCTTGTTCCGTTCTTTACTTTCCTCCATAATGCAAACCTTACTCGCATTATATGAGCATACATTACCAAACATCATAGCAACATCCCAATTACAAGCAGCTCTCTGATAGCAAGGTAACTGACAGCCATGTTCCAAAATCGGATATGTTAACATTTACCAACAGTCTGGAGTTCTGGAAGAAAAAATTGCAACGTCACATACCAATCAAACATTCCGCCGTCTGGTGGTACAGTATTGGTTGTGATTTGTTCAACACTATTAGGATTAAAAAAAAATCACCAACACTGATAGTCGCTGCAAATTCACATTATGCACGACGTTTCCTCGGGGTGCACCACTATTTACCGTAGACAGCAGACATGGAGATGAACACGAGCGTTTCAAAATGTTTTTTTAGGTCCTTCCTCCGGGGCTTGCCAGTTTGAAATTGATCGGAATGAACTTTCCAATTATGAGAAGAATGATTCCAATTCAATTAAGGGGCTGCCGTGCCTTCTATTTGCCAGAGCACATTGAATGCTCCAGGTCGTTCTACGAATCATCTTTTCAACGAAATACAAATATTGTACATCGGGCTAGAATGGGATACAAAAAGGGAACAGCAGAGCAACCCAACGTGTAAAAGGATATCATCACCGTCTCCAGAGAGCGGAACAGGAATAGAGACCAAAGCTTATAATAGCTGGTTTTAGAACATACATACATTACATCCGATAAACGCTACACAGTTTGCATGTAATGCGATATTTCGTCGCAACGGTTAGATTTTATTGTTTTGCTATTACTCCTGGCCAGAAACAGGACCAGAAAAAAAAACAACACAAAAAATGGCAATGTAGAGAGTATGGTAAAATGCTCAATCGATTTGCAGATGAGTAAAAAATATGAAAATTATTTTAGTCATTTTGCAATTCGAGTTGGATTTGAAGAATATAGGTAAACCTTAGAAAATATTCATGATCTATTAAACCGCTCACAGATCTACTGGCTATGCGAACATCTAACTATGCCGCCACATACGTAACTGAAAGAGGTCCCAATCAGTAGTGCAACTGAACACTCCAAACAATGGCGTTAATTAGATTACGAAATTTAATTTTTCAATTTTAATTTACACACCATTTGCACGACACATTAGATTTAATTACGGGTAAACAACACTCTCTACTGCTAGGTCCAGCGAAACTGAACCATTTTCACATTCAAAGTGAAGCGATAACGAATCCAGCGAACAAATAGTGCTGCCTCCGCGAGAACCTTCCCTCCAATTTCACAATTCTCCGCCAGTCATCAGGGTAGGGAGTGGGGGTGGATTGTGTACAGTGTTACATACAGAGCACACGTTCCTTACTTAAATTGGAAAGGATTTTTGAAAAAATCACATGCCAGCTTTTCCGTAATTCAATTGCGAGTGAATCCGTAAAAATGCCCTCACACTTGGTACATGGAAAGCGATGGTTGATGGTAATGGCGGTGATGATGCTTCACTCTAGACTTTTCCCCCCAAGGCAGAAATGGTGGAAAAGGGTATTATTATGTATCATCTCACACATCATGCAAACGCTACTTAACAGGAACCAGTCAACGGCAAAAAGTCATAAAGTCATCAAGCTCAGTCAGGAGTTAACACAATTTAATTAAATTCAGCAGCGTTTCAAGCAAGCGTGCGAATTGCCAACAAGACACAGAATTTGTGCTTTGCTGTTGTGTATATCTACTGGACAAAACATTATATATGATAAATCTTACAATATTGCTGTTATTTATTCGTTATACAAACTATTGTGATGATACTTTAAATATACTTATGGATACTGTTTTAAACACGATCGTCTGCATGACGTTAGTTCATGTAACAATACAAAACGCACTACATTTGCACGTGTACAAGCGTTCAGAAATAAAATAAAAACATCTGCCAACGACAGACTGAAGAGACGTCATAGGAAGATGTGTGTGTGTGTGTGTGTGTGTGTGTGTGTGTGTGTGTGTGTGTGTGTTTCTGACGCTTCCGTCTGAATCTGTTTTGTGACATGATGCTGAAGTCTGTGGCGACGACAGGTGTGCAGCACTCGGTAACAAAATGATGGC
>KB698605.1:0-27744 GCA_000349165.1 Anopheles christyi
GAGAGAGAGAGAGAGAGAGAGAGAAGAGACAAAAAGTGAAAAGAATCAACAAATATACGCCCTAGTTGTGGTAGTGAAATATTAAACCAGTGTGTTGTGTGTCTTTTTCTTTATTATTTTCAACTAAAATCCGAAATGTTGTGTCCACATATTTGTGTCAATATAATATTATATCATGGTTAATGATGTTAGCGGCCCGGTGGTCGAGTGATAACGGCACAGGCCTCTTACAAGGCCCGACGTTGTTCGAATCCCATTTGAACCGGTCCCACGCAGCAAGGGCTGACTATCTGGCAGCGTGGTAGAAATAAATCTTGTAAGACTAGGCATTAACGCATACATTGTTACGCCAAATAAGAAGGGGAAGAACAATCAGATATCAGTTAAGTTAGTTAGTTATATTTCAATTAAGACTGAACTCCCGAAAAATGATGCTAAAAATACTTAAAGAGATTAAAAGGATTATGCTTATTCCATAATTATGTTACGAGGCCACCACTGTGCATGTAGCACAAATTGCATACTTGTAGGCGTAACTATTCAAACGAAAAAGCTTGCGTTTGTCAACGTAGTAACCACAGAACTTTTATGCCGGAACGTTTAATTTTTTGAATGTGTGTTCACCATTTGCAAATTGTTTTATTTTCTTTCGTTTTGAACTAAATTGCTGTTGTTAAATTTTCATCATGCAAAATAACCGTCCAAACGAGGAGAAGTCTATCTACGAGCAAACGCGTCGTTTAGTTAACAATCTTCCCGTTTCACCTGCTATGTACGATGGCACGTATCCGGCGCACGAAACATTTACCACTACGCTCGTGTCGGAATCCTCCGTTTCTGAGCTAAACTTTTCTTCCGAATCCCCAGACAGTGACTCCAACGATCACTTTCAAACCGTGGAACCCATCGTTGAGCTTCCTTCGACCCCGTTAAAGGATGGCAGCCATCAACCGGAAGATTGTATGCAAACGCTATCACCGAGTACGATTGGGGCTGCGCTGGAAAAGTCCGGAACGGTGCTGATGCAACGATCGCTCAATAATCGATTAGCCAAGCAGCTAGAACAAATGCACACTCTGATGAGCAATGAGGACGAGCTTGTCATATTGAAGCAGAACAGCATCCGAACGATGGCGTCCCATCCGGCCTTTACGCAGGATATGCTACGAGATTTTATGGAGCATTCGGAAACGATGTTCAACCTGGTGCATGAAACAAACGGTAACAGTGCACAGTTTGTAATTGGAATTGAAGAAACGGAGTCAAGCGATCCAGACGTTCCCGGTTGTTCTCAACGGCCGATTAGACGCTCCTTTGCACGAACCATTGCCAACGAGGAGCAAGCAGAAAATGAATTTGTCGGTTGCTTCAGCAAGGATAACGATATGGTACTGTACAAACGAACGATGCCGGAAAGCCCGATAAACGATGGCAATGATCGCGAGAGTATCGATGCACTTATCGCTCATCATGCTCAATGTCTGGTGGAGGCGGATAAGGTCACCAGTCCGACGGTTCACGTGCGCCAGGGTAATGATGATAATATGCTCGCCTTGCTGACCTTTTCCGAAAAGTCGTCGGCCGTGCTCAAGACGACCAGTGCAATGGCGGAGGGGGTTACATCAGAAGATGAGCTGAACAAAGCGATACTGAACACCTATCGGCAGCTGGTCGCCGAACCGGACGAGATGATCTCCATGAAGACACAGAGCGCCATCAGCCCTGGCCTACAACAGCGAGTATCGCATGCACCCGTTCACAGGCATTACCTACGTCCCGGTGTGATGAACAATCTTTCCAATGCAACATCCAGTTTTGGTCTTTCCAATGACTCGACCACCGTTCCTATGGTCGTACAGGGATCAAGCAAAAATTGGATCAAATGTCCCAGGATGCAACAGGCTACGGAGATTGTTATCAACCTCCGGTTACTACTGGAAGAGTACATCCTGCGTAACATATCCGTAACGGGAACGGTGCTAAAATTTGTATCGCATGTCCTGTCGAAAGTGATGCATTGTGCTCGGGAGGAAGTGGGCGATGAATTTCGAAGTCTTTGCTTGGTGGCGAAAATCAAACAGGTACTGAGCGAACTGCTTATGCCACACTGTCTAGAAGATCCGGTACAGATAGTCAATCAATTGCGACACACGATTGAGGAGATTCAGGCATATCCGCTTCAAACACAAACGCTAACCGGTGGTGAAGATGCATGGAAACGGTTACATCAAGTGCTGGAGAAGTTATCCTGTGAGCTTGATCACGATGTTGAAAATCCGGAGCACTTCATTGAAGCTTTACAGTACGGCATAAGGCGTGTCGATGAAAGCTGCCCTGTTTTGGATGTCGGGCAAGAAAAAAAGGTTGTCACCATTGATCCTATCACCCCCGTGGAAAGCGGATCATCAGTGTTTCCTGCGAGTTCTAGCATTTTGCAAATCGACCAGTACGAGGCACCTTCCGTATCGTTCTGCAAACCGTACAGCTGCTTCTTCGAGCACACCATTATCTCCATTTGGGCCGTGCTCGTGTGGATAATGAACCAGATGAACAGTTTTTGGGAGTTCCTTAACGCACCGCCACCACCACTTCTAGCCGAACCTGCCCCATCAGTATCGTTCCATCGGAGTGTGCTTTATAATGAAAATAGCACTCATCAACAGCACCGGAACGACGGGGATCTGATAAATCAAGCGAGAAATCTGCTACAGATTGCGCTCGAGAAGTCGGCCGAAATGGAGAACGCACCGGCCACGGAGGAAGCGGATCGTTCCGTAAAGTCTCGCTCGTTAGAAATGTTCACGCAGCTGCTACACGATGCTGGCAGTATTGAGCTGAAACATTCCATCTCGCGCCACAACATCCACCTGCAGCTGCACACGAGCGTTTCGGGCATGCTAGAGCAGCGGGAAGCGGACGACTATCTCACGATGACGGGCAACATTCGTGATCACGACGCGAACGTGGCCGTATTCTTTGACGCCCGCATCATCGATCTGGAATCGCTGGGAAAGGTCGAATCGGTGATGGAGTGTGTCACCCGAATCAGGCGTCTCTCGGACGATGTGGAAAATAGTGAAATCCTATCAGAAGAAACAGTGGTTCAGCCGGCAGCAGGAAGAGAACAGGTTGAGGATGAGCAGGTTGTAAGTTCACTGATTGAAGAAATGGTGTACAAAGAAGTGTTTCCCGCGATCAGCACTACCGGGGCGGAACAATTGTTGAGAGAAATTAAGCACTGCCTGCAGGACCTACTGTCACCGGTAACATCGGCGGTACACAAGCTATGCGATCAGTTCACTAGCGACGTTGTTGAGAAGGTGCACGAGGACGCCCCGAAAATAAATGAACAAGTAACGTACGAAGAGGACATTGAACGTTGCAGCGATCAGTCTTGCTTGGTGTGTTACGAACCTATTACAACTACGGATAAAACCAATGAGATTGAAACTGACGATGTAAGCTCCCCGGCACTACAACAGTCTTCAATGGCAGAAGCACTTCAAGAGCTGCTTGCACAGTTTCGTGTTACAAACGAACGTCTAGAACTAATTGACTCCGATATTGGTGCCATTCGCAATGAGGTACAGCAGCTGATATCTGTCCAGCAGCAACAGCAGCAGCTTGTACCGGAAGGTACAAAACCTAGCCACTCCAAAGGTCGTCGATGGCAAAGAAAATCAATAACGCAAACGTTTCGAAAATCGTACAATACAGCAATCACCCAATGTCTAATCCAGCAACAGCGGACAGCGTTTGGCCAGGGAGTCGTTGGGTCGTACTGCCCGGTGGAAATATACTCGTGCCATCCAGTGCCACCGGATGTGCTGGTCGTTCACTGGCAAGTGTTGGATGAAAGTGTGCTACACTGTGTAGCAGGGTTTGAGGTGAGTGTTTCAGCTACTAATCAGAGACTAAAATGAGGCTTTATTAACGACCTTTCCTTTGTAGATTTTTGTTGATAATAAATTGCGCTCCGTTTGCTATTCGAACAAAAGGCGCACGACATTGGTAGGAGATATTGATCTTACAAAGCAGCACCAAATTGCACTGCACATCACACCTCGTGCCGAACTAGGTGCGGCATGCGCGAAGACAACGCTATGGGCACCCGCGTTCTTTTTATATCATACGTGAGAAAATTTGAAAAAAAAGGGCTTTTTCTCTATAACTTTTTTGAGTACTTTTTTTAGATATTGGAAAAGGTAACACAAAAGTCGTATGGTTTTCACTCTTTATTTACTCATACGTTATGCCGTACATGAAATCGACATATTAGACATGCACTAATCATTTAAAAAAGAAGGAATTGTGTATTTACAGCAGGACGCGATTCCACGCCCCGGAACCGTACATTCTGAATGGAAAAGCAAGGAAGCATTCGCCTCCAACCACGGGAACCAGGTGGGTGCTCAGATGAATGATGATGTTGAACGTGTGAGGGGGTATGGGCGGGAAAGGATGGTGTGTATGGACGATGATGATGATATACTCAAATGCATTGCCAATCTGGCCACCGTGCAACCGCCATGCTGTCTCATCGACGTATCTTTACGCACGGTTCACAAGTCCCTGGTCGCAAGAACCCGGGATGACATTCGGGACATCGTGCATTTTCCCCGTACCACGTACGCGCCCCCGTACCTGGTGCACTGCCACGCGAGGATGCATCGCTCGGTATCTTCACCTGGAACGAATCGACGGCTTCAACGTTCGCGTACTGACCCCCTTTAGCTGCACCGTCCAGCGGGAAGGTAAAGTCCGGAATGGCAAACTGTTGCCGTAGCTGCAGGTAGTTGTGTTGTGGCAGCGGAACCACCAGTTTGCTTTCCACCTCCACCCGATTCTCGCCGAGATTGCCCGTTTCGGAGGAAATGGAACGCGCCGTCTGGTTGTGTTCCCTGCCCTGTCCACCATCGTGCGCTTGGTGCTCGTGCGAGGCTGGGTTTAGCTGTGCGCTTAGCCGATCATCTCCAACTCCCTCATTGTCTACCTTACGATTGCTGACCGGTGGTAGCAGTGTATCGAGTGTACCTTCCAAACCCGGCGCTGCCGGTGCTGGCGGTGCCTCTAGACCCGGCGGATCCAGTCCGAACGAAGGCACCGACCACTTCCACTGGTAGTAGATCGGAGGACCCTGCGTAGTTGCATCGTCGTAGAACACGTACTCTTTGTGCGGTGGTACGAGATCGTTTGCCGGCTTTGGCACACTGAATGGGCGAGGAATTTTGTCCTGATTTCCGGAGGTGAAGGAGGGTCGTGCTGCGGGAACTGGATCCGCTACTGCCAGCTTGTCAATGGCCGTCTTCACCGGACCGGCAGACGGTTCGTTCGTGATGGGTTGACGCGTGTAAATGGACTCGCTAGTGTAGCGCGTTTTAATTTGATCAAAGTTGGCCAGATTCTCGTACGGTGGTAGAAGCTCCCGGGAAGGGGTGGATACGCCTGCTGGGACGGCTTGGGGGCGCTGGTTGGCGAATCGATTCTCGAACAAACCGGCCGTTGCTGCCGGTGGACTAAAAAGAATCGCCTTCGGTGGCAGTATGGACTGACGTGGATCGGATGGATCCGAGCCCGGAGCAGTTGGATTCACTGGTAGTTGCGATTGAAACTGAGCAGGCTGTGATCGAGGAAGCTGTTGTGCAGTGGGAAGGGGTTGTTTCGTTGTGCGAACAGAGGTAGTCGTTGTAGAAGCCGTTGTCGGTACGTTTACAGTGCTACGCTGAGTGTTAAAAACACGTGGCCGAACGGTGGTCGTTGTTGAGGCGCTTGCAAACGACGACGATCCGCGTGCTATCGTCGTTGGAATTGTATTCAGGTTCGAGTCAGCAGTTGGGACCGGTTGCTGGACCACAGCACGTTGCTGATATTCCGTCGGTGTATACGGTGGCTCGTAGCGACGGGAAGGCGTTTTGACGGTTACCGCTGGACGCTCGCTGGTCGTAATGGTGATCGTTCTTCGACTTTCGTTTTTGTCCTCATCGCGCTTCGTCTTGGTTCCGGTCTGTTCCGTTCCATTCGAAGGTGTTGTGTTTTCATCGGCAAAGCGACCACTCCAGTGGATCGGTAGACCATGGTTACTGGCACTTTCTTGGAAAATTTCCGCGTTCGAGCTGGTGGTCGTACGCTTCTCGCTCTGTCCCTTTCCCACGATGGTGGAACTTGAAGAGCGGGAACGGCTTTGTGGCTCGAATATTGTATTCTGTCGTGCAGGTGTACTTGACTGGCGATAGCAAAGGAAAATGGAAAATGTTGTTTTAGTATGCGGAAAATCGCGTGCTTCGGCAAATTACCTTAAAGAAGTTCTTCAGTGACGGTGCTCCAAAATCCAGTCCATCCGGACCATCGAGCAGGTCGGGTCGTGGTGTTCGAATTTCGTTTTCCTCCTCCGGCACAAATGGCTTATCGCGTTGACCTGCATTGAAAGGTAAAGGTTAATACTCATATAATCAAAAGCCCCCTCTTCCCGACCCCTTCTTATTGAATTATTTTCTTTTCCTACCAATCAACAGGTTGGCCGCATAGTTGCTTTCCGCCTTGGAGCAGTTAACCATGTACCAGTGATCGCAGATGAGCATACGCTGCTGGAACAGTGTCGTGTTGGGACAGGCGTAGCTGAACTGGCGCCCCAATCCGTCGCACATGTGGTAGATCTGGCAGCCCGTTTCAACGTCCGCATAGTATCCCGCTGCCCGGCCCGTACAGGAAAACCTTGTCCTGGTGCCAAACTTGAACGATCCATCGTTGAGTGGTCGCGACTGAAAGAAAATTGGGATGAGTACCGTGTGTTAGCTATATGCTTTACAATCTTACGAGCGTGAGAGAACTTTGTGGTTTATGAAATGTTTTCAATTGATACGCTTTGATGACGCGTCACGGTCATGACACGGCAAAGAAACTCTCGTCCCAATCGTTAGCAGAAACAGTAGTGGCTGGTAAGTTCATCTCAAAGCTTTAGCTAACAGGTGTAAAAAAGTAATTAAATCTCTTCTTCCCATTATGGTTTATGCTTCATCGAATCGGTACGAAATGTGTTGATTGCCTTTTTGACACCGTGCTGAAGTGATTGAATCAAACATTTGGTCGTGCTTTATCTTGTAGCACCAGTAATGTGCCATACTTTTGGGTAATGAATTTTTCATCTCATCTCATCACATCGACTGTCGAACGTACACGACACACAGAGCGCTAGGGAAACGATGTTGAAATCATTAATTATTGGCAACACTATTTCGAGCTCCGAAACAAAAGCGCAGGGGCCTGATCGAGGACAAAGTTGACACACATTTGTCATCCCCCAAATGTATTTGCTGACAATAAAGTGTGCTGATGAAGGTTGGGAAAAGGACTGCTTATTGATCGTATCATTGGACTCGAGTGGAGCATTGTATCAATGCGAACAAATGAAGAAATTCGATTGAAAATCGATTTTTATGCCAAATTCCTAAAAAGTCCACCTTCAGTGACCTACATACTGCCGGAGAGGAGATCATTGATCTATTGTAGCGATGTGTCTCATTTAATCTCGCTACTCTCTAGTGGCTGATTTGCTTTGTTGCGCCGGAGGTCACCCACCGCCGAAAGCAAACAAACATAATTACATGGGTAGTACAAATAATCAACCGGCACTCGAAACATTTCATACCCAAAAGCTTACCGTTTCGAGCTGTTTTCCTTTACATTCGGTACGATGATGATGATGACCCTGCTAGTGTAGCTTCAGCAGACACTTGAAACAACATGTTGCATAAATTATGTTGCTTTTTTAACATATCTTTATACGTACTGTTTACCTTACTTTAGTGAAAGTAAGTGTGGAGCTTGATTCCATCCCAACGATCACTCGATCAGTGGATGAGACCTAGCACAGATTTAATCTTGAAAGTAAGTCAAGTGTGCTTGAAGGGTAAGTGGCTGATGTACCATTGTGAATTCTTATCGTTAAAAATGCGTTTCAATTTCTTAGCATCGTGCACAAGTTTCCCCTTACAGAGCTGCTGCCACGAAATGATTCATTAAATCGATCGATTTTCGTACGCTACCAACGCCGCACAGCGGACAAGGACGCTACTGTACAATTTGTAAGTAAATGAAAGGTCACATTATTACCACCATTACATCCTCGATTTGTTTGGGGAGAAGAATTTATTTCCGCATTCGCGATGAGGGTAATCATTTCATAACAATTAATCGATAATGTTAGACTCACATCATCCACCAGAATGGACGCTTTCATTAGGCTTAAGATTAACTCGAGTAATGAAGATTTGAATGAAAGAGAGGACGAACTCGACTTAATGAATGAATGTTTATTAAATTTTTGTTAAGAAAAATAGCCAAAACTTGTAAATGTTTGTGTCCAATCGTGTTTTCTCCCGCACCTGTATGCGTTAGTAGAAGGAGAAAAAGAAAAGTTTACAAAAATAAGGTGGTGAAGATTCTCCCACAAAGGCGTACAACAGCTTCACCGAACGAAACCCGGCATGAACCGGTACCGAGTGTCGTCGTTGTCGGCATCGTCGCGCTGCCCTTGACATTAATCGATCGGTGTGTGTTGGACTGAAGTTTAACAGAGCAGAGTACTCATCGCGCACCGAGTGTGTGTGTGTGTGTGTGTGAGAGAGAGAGAGACAAAGCCATCATCAAAAACACGCAGATGTTTGAAATGTTATGTACTTTCTGTGTAGCACTTTAGAAGCGATTGTTGAGAAGCCTTTCAAGCGGCAACCCAAAAGGTGACAAATGTCGCCCGATGGAACATGACAGGAAAATAAGTTAATAATTTTTGCAATGAATAATGATGGCAATGTTTCGGTTGACGTAAGCGTTAGATGTGTCAATGATCGGCAAGCGTTTAGAATGGCTTCATTGGGTAGTAATTGGGTAGGGGGTGGTTGCTAGGTGCAAAATGATTTGGGTAAAGCGATAATGACGAATCGACGAAGCTGAAGGGGCTGCCTACTTTTGCGTGCATTGAAGTCTCATGAAGAGTGCAATGCTCGTGCACTAGGGTTTTGTTTCTCAAAGGTGACTTATTGAGAAGATTTTATCAGAATTGTACAATTACGCAAACGGCTGTTAAGTTTCCTGGATTTTTAGATAACAGTTATGACTGCTGTAACAGTACGAATAATTTACAAGGAATGTTATCTAAGACAAAGATGTAATTTAAACATTTTGCTTTAACAACTTGCATTTTAATGTTCCTTGCATTAAGCACACGGGAATTGTACCTTCCGAATGGTACTATTAATTCAACCAACTTTTCCTTTTCACTCAACAAACCCTAAACTACTGAAAGGAAGAGGAACCAAAAAAACAACACACTAAAATAACGGGAATCATTCACCCCCGGGTTTATAGAATTGGTTCGTTACAATTTTAGTGCCAATTTCCTGTCCGAACCGCTCGTCCCATGGTTTTGGGCTCATCGAGCGAAAGAGTCTCAATTTCATCTTCACACTTTACACAACACTGGCCCACCGGAGGCACTTGAGAAAGGTAATTTTGGTTCCAACACCGGCCAACTAGCAATCAGCGTTCCATTTCGAGCTGCATTACGCGGACAAATGACGAATTGCTCAACCAGAAGCTCAACGAACAGGTTGTTTTATTTTGGAGATCTTCTTTTATTTAACCAAAAATGCATGTTGCATCGATGCAATTTGGAGATGGTTAAAAAAATTGCGTTGAATTGTGTTTTATTTTCATCGCTCGTTGTACAAATTAATTAAAAGTATGAAAACAAATAACTTATCGAGTCAATAAAAAAACCCAAACTTTTTATGTTAATTTCCGTTTCAAAACCATTACGAAACCTCAAACAAACTCCTTGCCAACAAAGCTTTTGGCGTTGTTTTCGTTCCATTGCGTTCCCCATTGACGAGGGTGGAAAGAACTGCGCAGATAGCAACGTGCGTCCGCTGTTGCTGAAGAAGCTTATGTTGCAACATAATGACGACAGGCGGGTAGCTGATCGTAGCCAGTTTTCAATGTTGGCACGTCCATCGTAGAACGTCTTTGTCCACGCACTTTCCACCCTACCGGCATGCAAATGCAAACTGATTCAAACGTGTTGCTTGAGGTGGCGCAAGAACAAGTCCGCGCGGTGAACGCCTCCCGAAACGCTGATCTCCAGATGATCGGTACACATCGTTTTGTGTCGTTTCATCTTGCCAGAGATTCACAGGTGCATTCTGCAATTCTGCGCACCGCTTGCCATGGTGGATGGTAGCAGAAAGAGTCATGCGAAAAATCGCGCAATAAGGGTACAAATTAAAACGCGAGAAAAATCAGATAGGGTGTTTTGGAAAACTAAGGGAAACCCCCGCCCCCCAAAGGGTGGAGGAAAAAAATGTGCCCCGTTTTGTACGCGATGTGCTCATTGCAGTCAAAGATTAAGCTGTGTGTGTGTAAGGGAGAGAGAATTCTGCCCCGCTTGGTATTTGCAAACAATGAGTTTTAGAGGGCTGGCCGTTACCATGTTTTGGCCGACTGTGATCTTTTTCGGCTGCCTTGCTGAAAGTCGGTTAGGTTAGGTGAAGAACAAAAAAAACGACTCATCACGTCAAACATAATTTTGTTTTGATTTTACACCGTCTGCCGGAGAACTACGGTGGCTAGACGGCGATTTTGGCGTGTTTTTGTTTTGTCTTTAGTTTTCTTTCCTCTTCGGCTGTTGTCTCAATTCTACGGGATCAGCTGGCCTGAAAGTGGGTTAACTGACCAGCGTGGTCGGATGTCGTCATGCCCGTACGGTAGCCAAATGATTGAAGGGGATTATATCACCTGGGAAATGGAATGGGAGAAAATTGATTGCCACAAATGGGGCATTTGTTTGCTGGCTCGGAATGTTTGGATTGCCACCCGCCACAAGGTTGCTGTAAGCTGAATTTTCACAGCTTCGTTCCTTTCCATCCCTTCAGGGAAAATTTAAGCTACCAAGCAAATGTAAAGGATGTCGCCATCGATTAAGAAAACACAAGGCAAAGGTAGATGATCGTAAGCAAGGGAAATGTTTCATTTTTACATGTTTTGCGTGAAGATCGCTCAAGATTGTGTTCGTGGGCGATGTTTACCGAACTGATGAAATAGTTACTTGTGTTCTTATTAAAAATGTGCTCCAGTTGGACGACTTTCTATCCACATGAGCATAAATAATACAAAGAAGCATTTCTTTACTTGTATGCTTCAAAATTGTAGAAACCAATCAAATTTAATTTATTGCTTCAATTTTCACCAAAAATTTTAAGGTTACTATAGTAAAAAAAATATAACTTGTACACAATTGCGAAAACTTAAAAAAAATGCTGTCATGGAATACACATTAACTGTCGACCGGTCTCTACTCAAAATCTGATCTGAAGATTTGAAGGAATTGTTTATTATTGTTATCCGAAAATTCTATTATACTGTTTAAAACAAAATAAAAGGTTATGAAAAATTTGGTCAGGCAGGCTTATCTCACTCTTTAGCAATGAACCCTTCACTTATTTGTAGAGTTTGATGGAATACACTAATTTGTTTGATGACATTGCCAACAAGTCAAAATGTCAAATCATTGTTTAACGCTTATCTCTTTTGAACCTATCTGCAACCTTGAAGTGTGGAAAATTGTTGCTTTAAATTTAAGTAAAATAATACTTTTCTTCCTCAACCCTTTTTTCAATAGTTTCCTTATCCAAGGTTGCTACTAATGCAGCTAATTATCTCATCAAAAATTCAAACAGTGTAAAACCCCTTCTCGCCTACTTTGTCGGTTCGTCCGACAAAGACCTAATCGAATGATAAAAGGGCAAATCAGAGCGATCTTTTCGCGAACTTTATTTTTTTTTAATTTTGTTTCCCACACGTTAACGCAACCAAAATCTTGCCCATCAACCCAGTGTTGACCCCATTTACATGTTGCCCATCAGGACAGAGTGAAGTGTAACGAATCCATCTCATCACTCGGGTGCTCCCGCCGCTTGACATACACAATGCGCACGAAAGACGCAGAGATGGAGGTATGTCAAGCATAATTTTGATGGCAATGTGACAGGTTGGCAATACATTTAAATATTGTGCACTCGAAATGTGCTCATAGGAGTGGGAGGAGTTCCGAAAGAAGTTGCCCAATGTGGCGCTGTAATCAGCGAACCTCATCAACTGATGAATAACACTGTTCATGTGTGAACTGAGAGAGGAGAAGTAGGCTTTGAGAATTCTTAGATACCATACCGGCGATTTTGATCTTATCTGAGCTGAAAATTATTTCTACCTGATGGATGATGATTTTACAATGGTGATGCAGGCAGTATAGAACAAGGAACGCACGAAATTATCTCGTCGCATGAAACTATTCATACAGAACGTAGTAAAACCGAGACTGAGGAAACTGGCACAGGCCAACAGTTTTCCGGAGGTTCCGATACACTTACCGACTGCTGCCGGTTAATTACAGACTCTGACCTTTTTGTCTTTTGGATTAGATCTAATGCAAAGTAAAGCACCCTTTCGCGTTCTGCTAAACATAAGCACGACAGGCACTCAAGACCGAACCGAGATTTCCCACCATTTTCCATTGTAGCCCCTCGTTTTTGCCACACCGCACTGCTGTCGGTAAGTGATGATGTGTGCTGCAGGGCGGCGGGAAATAAAACAACAACTCCCAGGCAAAACCTGTGCCTGAGAAGCTAACCCGGCATCCATATCGCGCGGGCGCATTTCCCATTGGCAAACTGTCCCAATGTATCGCGAGGGCAACGTTAAGGCACGCCGCAGCAAACGGTGTTTCGGCACGACGGAAATTGGCCGGATTTCGTAATCACTTCCTTACAGAAAATTGTATGCTAATTGAGAGTGAGTGGAGTGGTGGTTCGTTTACCATGGGTAGAATCTCCCGAGGTTTAGGGTTTTTTTTGGAGGGATAATTTGACCGTACACCTTGATCTCTTCTTTTTCGGTTCGTGTAGAAGCATTAGGTAGGTGCATGTAATTGAGTTGAAAGTTATTTATGACCGCCGGTCTCTTCGATTTACCCGCCGTCACAGTCACGTTTGATCGTCGTGCGACTAGCGACAAGATCTAGATTAATGGTCCAATTGTTCCGAACCCAGTGCGCACGGCTGTTTGTTGTTTGGTATCTTACTAGTCACCCAAAAGCACTCGATCGAAGAAAACGGCAAATTGGATAAAGTCAAAGCCACCGCAGCGGGGGCAGGGATGAATGTAATGGCTTAATAAATCTCCCAGCGTCCTGTGATGGGGGGAGGGTGCATAAATTATGCGCTGCAAGGAAGCCATCCGGTCGATCATACAATGTGTTGACATTGACGCGAGATGACGAGCGGTGCCACACTTCACGCTGGCATAAATCGATCGGATTGACTCGATCGTCGATTGATGATCAGATCGAACCATCTCAAGCAGTTGGATGCATTCCGTCTGCGTCCGCTCGGTACAGATTCACATTGTGCGATTAATTAGCACCGATCACGAGCAGAATGAAGGAAGGCGTGTGTGTGTGTGTGTGGTTGACTCACCGCTTGAGAACATTCATTTTGGTGTTATACACGATTTGTTTAATAATATGGAGCAAGGTGAAATGAGTGCACAATGGCCATTTATGAGCTTGATTGATCAATGCATTCGATCCTGCTAATCCGATCTTCAAGGATTATGTTTCAACAGCAAACAAACAAAAAAACACTTGGCAGAAACATTGAATCACAAAATCATTGTTCACGATCCGTTTTGTGCAAGCATAATAGGAGTAGCAAAATGTTTGTCCGCTTTTCAACAATTGTCGAGTGCCGCAGCGCTACAAAGTGGACCAATTTTGCTGGTTTGCACCTTTACCAAATTAGTTTTCGACAGATATGTATCATCGTCAAATTGCCGGTGTCAAATGAGTTCACGCGCTTGAACGGGTATTTGTAAATGTGGAGGACTGTCCAGATGCTGCCAAAGCCGAGGTCGAATGTTTTGTTAGACGTGTCACAGGTTCAAGTTTAAACAGACAGAGAGAAGGTCAACTAGGACCATATAAACTGGAGTGGCATGATGATTGATGATAGAATATAGCAGAAGAGTCCTTCAACAAGTGTGAATATGGATTTGGGTGTTTCAAAGCACGGGAATGGGCCATTAAAAATATTATTATTATTATTAGTATTTTATTGCAAAAATTGCAAAAAAAACTACAACAAAAAATGATTTAAAAACTCAAAATTTGTTAATATTCAAACTATTCCAATTCAGCTTTGTTTGCAAATTATTTAAAATCTTTAGAACTAAAAAAGACGAAAAGGTTTATTTGCATGACACCACCAGCAATCGTGGGAGAAAGGATTTGACCATTCTCATTCGGGTCATTAGCCTTCACGGTGGTGTGATAATGATGATGACGGTGATGGTGAGGCTGCTGATGACACGCGTCGTTGTTGCGCGTGAAACAATTCACAATCGATTGCCATTTCCATGCATTTCGTTGTGCGTATTTATGTTTGCAACTTATGTTCAACACAAAAAAGCAGCACGAAAAACTTTTCCATACAACGACATGCATGGTAGACACATGGGCTGCAACAGTCGATGAGAACAGGTGAACTTTTACCCATGCGTCAAGACGTGATAGCTTCGTTCCAAATCACTTGACGTCTTGATGCAAAGGTCGTTTCGTATCACAAGAAAAGATTGGCACAAAACCAAAACATCAACTCTCTCTTTCGACTCGTCAGTGCAGAGGAATGGAAAAGGGGAAATCTTTGATTGTGGTTGATGGTTTAATGTTTCTTTCCTTTCGACCGATCGTCTTCTCAGCCGTTGGAAGGATTGCGTCGAGGGCGAAACAGTGTGAACGGTGGCCGGACACGGCAAGTGCAGCTTTATTGCAATCCCATTTTTGGCCACCGGTAGAGTTGCCTCTCCCTCACGGCACAACTTACCCTTACTCATCCTTGCTTTGCCAATGGCTTTGGGGGGAAATAATTGGCAAAACATGAAGGTTTCGTTTGTGCCATGAAGGTTTAGAATGGCTGCCGAGTGCTGTAAAAGGAAGTTGGCCGCTTGTAGCTGATTAGTGAGATGGTTTGGCAATGCTGCGAGCAAATCTTGATGAGTTAATTTAAGCGATAGGTTTTTGGAGGATTAGAGAAGATGTTCGACTGATGGTTTCGTTCATTAGCAAAGGTGATTGTTGCGTGTAACGAGCATGAATGGTGACAACAGCAGTATCTCCTTATGTTATTAGAGAGTAGCGAGTGTATTTCAAAGCAACAAACGTGATGATATTCGTTTTTTAAGACTGCAACAAAGGTACAGGTGACAACAAAGGAATGTTACAAATCCTCTCAAATTTTAGCACCTTCAACAGCCTTCCCTAAATTTGCTTTTGACAATGCTTTTGATTGTTTGTCAAACTTCCGAAAAATGTGCACCCTTGTTGCTCTATTCTTCACTTCTTACTTACTTAATAGACTGAATGCCGAAAGGTGTCAATGGAATGATGTTCCGTCCTAACATATGTTTTGTATTATCTCTTGGTGGAGCTATTTTATGAAGTGCTTCTCATTGGCTGTTTTGCTAAATAACGTTCCCCGTTGTGACGTTTGATGTTTTATTTTCGAAACTCCACACAGGAAATGTCAAACAAAGCGTTCCATTGCATCGCATCGATTTACCGTACGCGTATGTAAATTGTCTATAATCTTAAGCGCATCTGTTGCACAGATACGCTGAAAAACATATGTCTTGTGCATGTGCGCTTACCCGCACGCCTGAGGGATTGGCTTCGTCAGTGGATGTGTGCATATGTTCACGCTTGCATTTACTGCATCGATCATCCTGTCTACCACAAGCAAGCACGCTCACATACTTACAGCGGATGCAATAAAAAGATCAACCATAGCCTTGGGCGAACGAAATGAATGCTGTGGTAGGTTTCGTTCTGCATAAAAGGAAATGATTTGAAATTGGAAACCAATTCACTCGCTGTTTGTTCTGCTGTGCGCTTAGTTTCATCTACACTCACTAGTCACGGTGTAGTGAATTTTCGGTAAAGAACCGTAGCGCCAGCTAAAACGCAAAAGACTCGAAATGTTTGAACAAAGTGTACTGACGGTGACCATAAAGGCGGATGCATTAAGTGGTTACATCCGGAACACGTCTCTTCTGTACGCCTTGATGTAAGCGAGATAGCATAACAAGTGATCTGTAAAATTATCTTCAACAGTAAACCATGCCCTAATAGTGGTTAGTTGCTGGACAGCGAGCTCAGGATACGATCTCATTTCATAACTCCCAGCAAATGGAGATCGGTTCGAGATCAGTTGGAGCGAAGGTCCTAGAATGTATCAGTCATAGGTCAAGGAAAGTGTGGCAAAGACAGATTTTGTTCGATGCGTTTCATCAGTACCATCGTTCATTGCAGCTACTTAAGTACTTTTCAGACTCATTTATTTTACATTTTGCGTCTAAAAGGTGCAATTTTGTGTGCGCTCAATTATCTTGGCGAATAATGTTTCGTAATGTGTATAATGGATGGATCACTGAAGAGTTAGCGATCAGATACGATCGGTTGAAAAATGACCCGAAAGATCAGAACATTTCCTGTGAGTAAAACACTCAAAGAGATAGAAAAAGCTTTTAAACAAAATGCTAATTGAAAAATGGCTTGACTAATGATTCGAAATGTGTTTTGGAGTATTGAAATGAGGTGAAAACTATAAACGAGCAATATTTTTTTTATATATTCTTGTACCGGGTGACACATCCAGTGTGACAAAATCATCATCCCACAACCGTGGGATGCGACAAATGGTGTCGTTGGCTTAAATTAAACATTCTCCCGAAATCGCAACACAGCATACGGTCGGAGGTTGGAATATCCGGTTCCCTTCCTTACAGTAGAAGGAGGATTCGCTTGATTCCCAAAAACGGTCACCGACATTCCGACTCGCGTGACAGGAGCTGCTTGTCCACACACAACAGTTGCACCCCACAATCAGATTAAAAAAGGCTTACTCCCTATAGTTGAACCCGTTTAACCTTAGGTGGATCGTCAACCGCCCCAAAAACCACCTTTAAACATTTACTAACCGGGTAAGCGGCCTCCCCCGCTGTGACGTGTATTGACGTGGGTATTGTCGGTGGAAAGCAAAAGAACGAAACCGAGAAAGAGGCAAGCAACGGCGCCTGGCCGTGATTAAACTTCAAACGATACCAACACCCGGACAAGCGACGAACCCAGATCGGTCGCTGCATGATATGGAAAGAAGCTCTTCCGCTGGCCCTGCTGTGAATTAATCACCTTTTCTTTACTTTTTTATACTATTTTACCCCTGCTTCACATACACGCATCAAACAGGGAAGCCGACGGCTTTTGAAGATTTAATCGAGACTAGCTTTCATGCAGAGGTGAAGGATTATTTTTTATTGCACTCAGCCGGTTCGAATTACGGACAACGCGCAAACCTCCACGCTCACCAATTGATCCAATTTCCGTCTGTTGGTGTCAACAAAATATTTCCTTCCATGACAAACAAATCAGAGCCCTAGTAAACATGCTCCAATTTTCTGCAAGCGCTATCAAACGATCTTCATATAGCCTGAGGCAACGATTAACTTTTGAACACGGAAAATGGAACGAATCTTCTTCCGTGACTGTGAACACACATCCTCATTACATGCCGATGCCACTTCTAAATCAATATTGTATGCAAACATCAGACGCGTTTACATAGGTGGTTCGATATGGTTCGATTGGAATGGACAGTCTCGGACGCATGCAAACAAGCGATCGAAAGGGGGTTGGGAATTCAAGGTCACAAGCAAAATTAGTTGTCGTACGATTACCACACGTTAGAATAAATTTTCAAATCTAACGCGCTTCAGTATGATAATTCAATGTGCCATCCTCTCGGCGCACTGGGCGGGATGGAATGATGATGATGTGTGGCAATCCGATCCGCAACCACACTAGGAAACGGTCGCTTTGGCTGGTCAGGAAGGGGGCGGTCAGGCAAGACGCCAGTCCGCAAACACGTGACCGGTGTAGTAAAGTGAGGATGTTTGTCTTTGCCAAGCGTTGTGAAATGGTTGTTAATAAGTGTAGAACAAAGGCATGGAGCATCGAATCTTTGTTGGTTTTCGGGTGTGTGAAGAACTGCACAATTTCCGGAGTTGAAACATGATATTTAAAGGGGACAAGCTGTTGCTTTTGCTTAATTTTATTTATTTGCCAAAGGCGCAATCGAAGGCGCAACGAAACAGCTCTTTACCCTCGCATCGTGAACCATTAATCAAAACGAATAAGTCGCTTATAAAGTATGCATTAAATCAATCTGCTTACGGACCACGGACCGGCTCAGGGAGGATCTATTGCGACGTTTTGTTAGATAGCACCGGTAAAGCAGCGCACACAAATCATGAAAAACTGCCAAAACACCCGTAACAGAAAACTTACAAACCTTAGCTAGGACAAAAGCAGTCAATCAGCAAATGCACATTCATGATTAGCTTCTCCTGCAGATGCTGAACATCTGCAAAAATGTAGACACATTTTGCACGAAACGGAGCAAAGCCATCATTAGTGTGAGATAAACACCCACCCGAAGCAAACAGCTGCCATGGTGAAGTCAAAGGCCACTACGTCGTGTGTGTGCGTACTACGTAACGGGGCGGGTTAATTGACATACAGGAAATCAAGCATAAGCATGCCACGGTACATCGATCGATGGATTCAAACAGTTCCTCAAAACAACAACGCTGCAGCCTGATTGCGAGGGTGCTCGGCACGTCGACTGATCTACGATCACTATCCTGCAACGAACTCGAAAGCCATCGCGTCATCTGACCCCAGCGGAATGCGGATTCAACAACCGAAGATGCTTGGCTTTGCTGGATTGATTAATAATAACAGCGACGACGGCTAGCCTGTTGATGATGATGATGATGATGAGGCTGACGGTAGTTGATGATATTAATCTATGTCGCTCAGGAAGGTCAGAATTCGATCAATCAACTACCGGAGTCGGAAGTTTGTCGGATGGTTTTTGATATGGGCCACGAACCAAAACTAGGCCCGGCCATTCAGACGCATAATTTGTATCATTCGTGGGCTTGGTTCACACCCATGTTTACGACTTTTGCAGCAATAAAAAAAGAGATGCTTCTCATACGAACTCAGATTTTGAATGTCAACAGCAAAAAAACAAAAAATCTGGAGTTGTTAAACAGATCACAGCCAGCGACCTCATTCATCTCCGTTTTGGAAGAATTAAGGGCCGTGAACTAAGGTTCTTTATGTTACAAAATGTTGTTCAATGTACTAGAGCAAGGAAAGGTTAACTTTCTATAGATCAATCCCAGCAGAGAATCAGTTGATTCGAGTGAAACATAGTCAACGATCGCTGTTCGTTGCAACATCCGATCCTAGGATCTATCATGGGGCAATTCATGTTCCGCCTTATCCACTGCAAAACTTCATCGAACTGGTTTCAAATATCGGTTTAACAGAGTGGCGATGTCTAGGCAGGTGTTTAGTGTACCACCGAAGGGGTAATGTTTCAAGAAGGGAGGAGGAAGCAAATTTAAATATCATTTGCCCCATGCCGATCCAAAGTATTCGGGGAAAGGGAAGTGGCAAGTTGGTTCGGTTAATGCAATGCCAGTGAAGAAGCGACGGTACTCGAATTGAAAATGTCAAAAACCCACACGAACCAAACACTCGAACTCGAAGCGGTGCACGCGCTGCACTCCCGTTCGGTTTTGAATCCACCCGGGGCCGTGTGGTATGTTTTACTTTATGGCGTGAGTGAAGGTGACTCGTTTCAAAATACGCACGAGTTTGGATTGTTTTGACTGCACACCGGGGAAGCGAATTAATTAGCTGGGAAATAAAAGAATGGCTAGTGAGTGAGTTGTAGTAAGCAAATGGATAATATTTTGATCACTATCCCGGAGGCGTATAAAGATCAACGATAGCAATAATTATCTGCGACAGTTGAACTGCAGGGCAATTTCATGTTTTAAGTCGTTACGTAGCGATACTACTTTCCCCTCTTTTCCAGCTGATTTCATTTAGATCGTAATATTTTTCCCACTGCTAACGCCAGGTGACGTTCGACCAGTTTCTCAGTTCACGCTTCACCGCCAGTCTCGGATGCAACCTTCTAGAAAGCAAACCAAGGCTTAAGACTTTTCGAATTCGCGCCTCGCCATCGAGCCGGTCCTAAAGGGAAGATGTTACTCAAGCAAAACTCACTACCAGCGCCCATTTGATCTGCACCACCTTTTGAAGGTTGGGTTGTTTGCAACCACACTCCACGCAACACTGTATTGATGCACTTGGGATGTTGTACACAAAACACAATTTTGAACAAGAATGTTTCAGTTGTAGCAAAAATGTAGCAAATTGTTACACAACAGATCGGCACAGCACTCATTGCTCGTATTGGACCGGTATCGAAATTCTTAGCATATCTCGGACGGATCTGCTCGAGAAGGTAAACGACTTAATGGCGGCAAGGAAGCTCGCCCCTTTTTTGAGATCGTGCTCCCGATCACCTTCGTGCCCGCGACGATTGAAACATACCAGGGGAGAGTTCTGGGTTCGTCTTGTCGACGACATTTGCTTGTCCCAGTGCTCCGGGGCACTACTCCAGGGGTCGTGAATGTGAGTTGGATTGCTGCTAAACCGAAGGTACATCATGTTAGCAACGCCATCATCGGATGCAAAACAAAAGCGCTTTGTGAATGGGGAGTGTTTGGTGAATGTTTTGCCCGAAGTGTCCCGGTCCATTGTACAGTTTGTATGGGATATGTGCGGGAATCGCAACCCCTTGAGCAATTAATCGAATTAAATTCCGAAAACTCGTCCAAAAACATAAAAAAAGTAGGCTCATCAAGTAAAAACTAATTTCTCGATCCTTTTTTTCCTTGACAAAAACATCCACCATACTAGATTTCGTATATCATATATAAATCTTGAAATCGAGATAGGAGATATAAAACATCAACTAGTAATAGAGTATTCAAACGATATCAATAAATGGAAAATGTTAGCCACACTTTCCAATAATTCAGAGTACTGTGCACACTCAGAGACTTCAACAGCCACCGAAGCGACGAACGTTTTGAAAAGTGAAAAAACCCACTATCCTCATCTTGCTCTACTCACTCAGCCCTCAAGTTGTTTGCCCAGTACCAGTAGGCAAATCGAGTGCAATTAAAAACCCACCCGCCCAAGTAGGCACCCACCACGAGTACGCCATATGCATCCTTGGCAGAGAGGGCTTCCAAAAAATTGCCAACCATTTTTCAGAGCCATTGCTCACGCAACACAACGTCTGTAAGAGCTCGAACGCTCGGTGTTATCGTTACATTTCAATATCTGACTTTCGGTGTACTCCGGCTCTTCCGCACACAATGATGAGGTATTGCATGCCAAGCATCTCACTTGGAAGCACAATTGCCGGAATTAAGCCTCTTGTCATTGGGGAGCGGTGCGTTAGCCTTGGAATTGTATGAGACATTGCTAGAATTCATCTGCCACGCTAGTAGTGACAAGCGATCATTTAATTAATACGCATTTGTTGCCCACCGTATCGAACCATCTTTAACCCAGCTTCATCTACCACTGATGAGTCGTATCCGTTCACAGAGTTCCTATCGCCTTCCTACAATCGAACGCACGGTTGTGATGCTCGGTACGATCCCATACGTTTGCGCTTCTTCTATTTTCACAGACCACAGACGAGTTGGTAGCATGATGTATCGGTTTTTTTATTCTTCTTCTGCTCCAACGCACGGATGCCGTGCGGCCTACTGATGACATAATCCACTAAAACAGTCAATTGAAAGACTATCTTCATTTTCGCATTCCACCAAACGGTGCTGGTAGTATCCCTCTTTCTTTTGCCACCAATGTTAGCCACATTCGGCAAGGCGGGAACAAAGCGATCGTGCTTCTGGGCGCCAATTTAATGATCCTTCAGTGAGGCTTTTAATGAGAAAATGATGAGCTTATAAGCATTGCCACAAACACAAGTCATGCGATCGATTGAGTGCGGAGGGAAATGGTAACGAAAACACGTCCCGCTGCGGCGACAACCTTTTTCGCGATATATCGCAAATATTTTGTGTATAAACCGTGCAGTCGTACAGCGTTCACGGGACGACATGTGTTGACGTGCAATTTCGGGAGCAAAGTTCATGCTGGTCTCGCTGCCAGTGTCGTGTCGATCGTTGCACGAGTTGCAACCCACAGTGCGATTGTCTCACCGGGAGAATAAACCGGGAGCCAGCTGCTGCTAAAACCAATATTCTTCCCTTTATTTGTCTTCAGCATGAAAAAGGAATCTCTGATTTTGCAAAGCAGACGATCGCATGGTAGCGCAATTAAGGCTGCCTGTATCGATCGTAGGAAATCGTTTGATCATGATATTTAAGGGCTGCATCACGATGCTTGGTTGCTGGGTTGGCACAACACAACAACAGCGGTCGACAACCGGTCGAGATAAGGATAATTTGAATTGTTGTTGTTGGCTGTCAGACTGTTGGCGCTGACATTGTGACCCACGACGATGTCGTTACGTTGGAGCGATGGAGAGCTCGTGGAAAGGTGATAAAAGTAAGCATCACTAATTTTGTAATATAAGATAGTAGGAGATGATTCTCTAATTTTTATGACTAAATCAATACAATAAATCTCTATAAAACATGAGACATCAGAACTTATCGCGATCGGTACAGGGATGCATAATAATTTGTCTATTCATAAGTTCAACTCGGTGAACCTTATAAAATCACACATTTGTCAGTTAAACCGGTCAAAATGTAATAAAACAGTTTCTTTATTTTTAGAAAAGCCTTTTGATGGTGTTTTTTGTAAATCCTGTTTCATCTTTCGATGACTTCTGGTAATCAAAACGATCGGCCAACGTTGAAATTGGTTACGATCGTGACAAATGACTTATGACCAACCAACTAGTGGAGCCTTATACCGCGTCAAAAAGGGAAAAGGTTATGTTAGCCCAAAAAATCCAACTACACGTGCTTAATTCCAGCTGACATTAGCAATCTCACCGGCAACGATTGAACTTTCGACCGGCCGGCGCGTGGGTTTTGTATACGCGTTTCCAGATAGCATGTGGTTCGTAATGTTGCGACCTAATTGGCGCACAAAGTTAAGCTATTTTACCAATTTATTTATACGAATATGCTATCGAAGTGAACACACGCACACACTCATGTGCACAAACTGAACCGTGCTCATAGATCACGAAACGACGCCTCCATAACGTGCGATTATGTTGCTGTCTGGTTGACGCTCGTGTGACTTTTGACATTTCTTTCTTCTTTCTTTCTTCACGCGCTCCCGGTCACCAGATGCGCAACGTGACCGGATGGCGTTAGTGCGAATATTGGGCCAGTTCGAGCATATGGCATCTCTCCCCAACCCAGGGAGCATCTTTGCATTTTGGGATCCATCGCATCTGGTGGCTTCGCTTTTGTTGAACGTGTACGTAATTCGCGCAAGCTGGACCGGTGAAAGTGTGGGGCGGAAACTTGCGTGTGGCGGATGGGGGCGTTGATCGGAACGAAATAAAAAAAACACTCGCGGGAACGAACATCTATGGACGTGATTATTAAAATATGTAAAATTACGCTCCAAAGCGCAACGTAACATCGCAGGACGTGGTTTTTATCTTCCTTTTTTTGTTTCTTTGTGAGATTAGTGATGTTTTCCCCCTTCTGCATCAATGGAAACGCAACAAATGAGCGCTAAACCAAAAACGAAGCATTACAGATGATCCTCGCAGGCAGACGAGCTCCAGGAAGGCTTCGAATCGTCCGTTGGTAGTTGTGCGATGAAGAAATCAAACGCATGAGAAGCACACGTTAGTGTGAGCTTATTTCGTGTTTGATTTATTTTTTCGCCTTTTAAGTAAGCTGCTTCTGCTTTGATTGTTTTTGTGTTGCATTGGTTATGCAGTATCGGTATAGTTGATAAATACATATCGATGCGAAACAGAAAAGAGTGTCGAGAGAACAACAAATACGGATAGACCCACTTTACACTCAGTCATCGCTTAATTACGAATGTGCGTTACGAAGTGTGTTGCAGTTGCGCTAAATGTTACTGAAGCTATCAGATGTGTTTTTTTGCCCTACGCCCCAAAAGTCATGCATCAATAGTGACACCCTAAAGGTTAGTTGTTTGATTGATTACTGACTCATGTGTGTAGGATAGATGCACTTTAAATGTTAGGTGCAATAGAAGCCTGGAAAAACTAGATTAAATAACGTACAAGACATTGAAACAAAGCAGTTTATTATCCATCGTAACATGCTGTTTCTTTTTTCACTTAATTATTAATTTTTGGTGGCCATAAAACAGTTTTATCAATCATGACATTTTCTAACTTTTTTGTAAATCAAACATTTAAGTCCATCTTGAGTGTGAAGGTTTTGAATTTTAAATGGATTTCATCCAACTTCTAACCGTTTACATCATCGAACAGCAACTTCACAGCGAAGATGTGAATCGCCAGACGATCCCAAGTGAGTTTTTAGACATCTTATTACCACCGATGCACAGCAAAAAACTGAAGCTACCTCAAGCGCATAACGAAGATCAAAAAGTGGTTTCAATTGTTTTTTTTTTTCTTTAGTTGCTTTCATTTTCGCATACAGCTGCAGCTTTAGTTACTCTTGCTCGATTTTATTTTTCCCTAGTCCCTCTCATCTCATCTCCGCTATCAGCTCACGGGTAGGGGTAACGTTTTGAGGGGTTTTGTTTTGTCTTGCTTGACTTAAAAAACAAAACCGTTTTTTTCCTCTTTCCGCAATCAACACCTTCAGGCCTGACCGGGTCAATCAGTCGTTTTCCCACTCTGACTGAGAGTTGATGTTTGAGAAGAAAGAAAAATGAGGCTAACAATATCAGCAAAACACAAAAACCCAACCAACGGTTTGCGTGAAAACGTATTACACGATCACGGGTCAGAAACCGTTCGGAAGGGGTTGGCCGATTGCACGCGCACACACACACACAGCCAATGAAAAAGTGCATTGTTTTCCCATGTGCAGCAGGGAATGCAAGAACGGGGCGATCGTTTCCATCCGATTGCGCGAGGCGTGCGTTTTGTTGTTGTTGTTGTTGTGGTTATTGCTACCAGTTGCGGTACATTTTCTCTGCCCAACCTCTCGTGAACCTTTGAATTAGACAAATCACACACTTCTGCACGGTACGGTTAGGGAGGGTAATTCTGGGCCATTACTGTGCCACACTGGTTTGGCACACGGTGGCAAAGGAATGACAGCGAACAAGTGGCAGAAGCAGTTCGTTCCAGTTCCGTGATCGGGACGGATTCAAAGGCGGCGTAAATGATGTGACGAAACGAGATAATAGGGTAGGTTAGGTTAGGGTTTCACCATTACTTATCACATTAACTAACGCTTTTTTTTTCGCGTATAAGTCCGTTTATGCTTGCTCTAAAATATTGATAAACGAATTTGAAGAGCAATGTGGAGAAATGCTTTATTTCTTATTGGGTCTAAATATAATACCAACATTTTATTCTGTTTGAAAAATGAGCCTTTTTTTATTCAATATGTAATTTTTACTACAAAAAAACCATTGTACCACACTATAGTGAAATAGTTCAAAAATATCGAAAATCGATGTTTTCGGGGTGTTTTTGTGTGAGTCACAGGACAATCTTAAACCAGAGAAGCTCTTCAACTGGACTCGAATGCAGTTAATATTGCATCAATTACTAACTAACTCAATTGAACCACAATACCTTGAACTAAAACACATCCCAAACATCCAATTGTACCCAAACCCTTTTCATAGCTTTTTACCCTGTTTCCGTACTCCGATTCAATTTCGGACAGAATCATTCTCCTTAACGAAGCCCCAATTCTTCGCCACCCGTGTACCATCCTCATCAACGCACGGATGTTTCGGTTCCGTTTTCCGGTGCGCCATTTTGTCGCTTACCTTGACCAATACTTGGTTCACTTTGCTAACGAACGAGCGACGTTTGTCGAAGCATTTTGACGTTTTGCGTGTTAATCCGCTGCGCTAAATCATTTCCTGCTCGGTGCAACCAGTTTTGTGCATTCTTGAACCTGTTCTTCAAACAAGCAAATCATCGGCATATGCCGTTACTGTAGATTCTGTGATAAGCGTTTGCAATTGAGCTGCCCGGCTAGAGAGCTGATCAGCTAATTATCAGCTCATTTCCATTCCATTCTCACGGCACCTGTGTTCGTTACGATGAGGTACGTGTTCAAGCACTGAAAGCATGGAATTTGCTACACGTTTTGAGCGAGTAAAGGTGGCTGATGTTCATTAAAACGCATCGATTATTCAACCATCACTCAACTTGGTTAACAACCATAAAGCTCCAACTAACTTACCCACGGAGAAAAGGTACGAAATGCACACTCTCAACGTTCACTGACAGATTGATACACAGGACACTCCCATCGTTGGTTGGCAGGATCAATGCAACAATTGATCGGTTACATCCCACATTTTGTTTTGTTGTGCTTTTGGATCGGAACCCCCCCCCCCCGCCCCTGTGTCGAACGCAGCTCGTGCACAGGATGAATGATAAGCAAATTTGCCCATTGAAGATGGCTGATCATTATGCCTCCCGTCAAGCGCGAGGCGCAATAATGACTTTATTCAAACCGGCACCGATCCGATAGCGCTGGGTTCGACTACACAGATCATGTCAAAATCAGTCAATTTGCACAAATCGTGTAACGTGTCTAGCGCACTATCGGATAGCAAGATCGCGAACTTCGAACCTTTGAGCGAACGACGGAACGACATAACACCGCAATGTGACTCCCTACGCACGATTCGGCCAAGTCGATAGGGAAAAAGGCTGCAGACGAACGATGTAGAGAAAATAAATACTTTTTTCTGCTGCCAATTTCAAACAGTGACCATCCAACAACGCTTGTATTCTTTGATAAATCTTCAAAACGATCTTGTAAGCTGTTTCACCACCAACGAGAGATACTCGTTACATACTTTCTTTAATTTTATAATGAAGTGATTTAGAAAAATATTGTTATATCAAAACGCGCTATAGACTATTGTTAGGTTCACCGTTCGATACCTTTTCAGCACCCTGCTTGTTTTCAGCTGGGAAACTGCTCATCCCATCCCGAAGCTACTGGATGAGATCGTGAGATCGCAATTTACCCATCCTGGCCTTTAACGAGTAGCTTCCTTCTTCACCTGGCACCTAAACCGTTCGCCCTCGGCCACTAGCAGATTGTGGTGTTTGTTGTGGCCAAAAATCCCTCTCGCCGGTTGCATAAAACTAAATGCGCCCACGATGCGCCGATAGCATCCACCTCGATCTTGATCGCCTGCCTTTATCGATGAGCCCTTGCTTGGCACCACCGTATGGAAGAGGGAGAGGAGGAGGAGTGTTTGCAGCCTTCTTTTTCCTTTTCTTTTTTGCACGATCAAACAAGCCGGATGGATGGGTCCATCTGGAAGCTGGTGCCATTAAATGCCACTTTAGGCTGCGTGTGCCACCCATGAAGCGCCCGCCCATCTCACCTCACCACAGGGCTGATGTCTTTCAACTCGGGCGGCTTGGCAAATTCAATTGGAAGTTAGGTTTGATTGGGTTGATTGAAAGCGTGCTCAAAATCGTTTCCTCAATTCGGGATGGTTGTTTCGCCCCCTTGTGTGTGGTTAGTTTGTTTTTGGATGTAATTATAGCC
>KB698616.1:0-28057 GCA_000349165.1 Anopheles christyi
AGAATTGAGAGACCTCCACGATGCATACATATTTTGTTAATTTAGTAGAGAAGGCACATCCAGCTCATTGTTCAGAAACATATCAACAAATACACTTTGATTCATTTGAGAACCCTTTTTTTAGAGTTTGATGACCGAGCAATAGGCAACGGTTCTTGTCAAAGTACTTCTTCTCACCAAAGATACTTAAATGATAGCCAAGCTAGATATTTTTACGTAAAATGTCCTGGACTCCAGAAAAGTGCATTAAAAGATAAAAGTTAATTGAATTTCGTTTTGTCTAATAGACAACGTTTCAATTCCCATCCAACGCAGGTAGCTTAAACATAGATTTTAGAGACTTATTTAAAGAAGTTTGGTCCAAAACTCAAATAATGATATGAGACACCACATGAAAAAGTGTATCAACATGTACCAATATTTTTGATCTTTGTAATTTTGTATCCAACACCCTGATGAAACAATTGGAAAATGCATTTTCAATTGGGTTTTCATCGATGAACGGCTCTTTATACATACTGTATTTTCAGCTTCCCAAGTTTTTACTATAGTGTTTAATTTGAGATATCCTGTGGTTCTTGATATTAACATCACTGTTTAGCTATAATAGTTTTCTTTTTGTAATTTTGCCTTTTGCATGACAAATTCATCTCAAATTCGTTGAGTTCGAAAACATTGCGTTTATCTAAAAAAGAGCTGGTTGGTTTACATATGCTCATAATATCAAACTAATAGATTTAAATTGATATTTTTAAATGATAAATTTCAGAGATATGAAAAACATCAAATGGTGAGTAGAGTTTAAATTAAACAAATGATCAATATATACCCGTACCAAGCACCGTGGGAAAATGTGCATGAAAACAAAATAAGAGAGAAAGAAAAAGACAGAGAGTGAGTCCTTTGACCATTCGATGAGCGAATGCATGGAAACACATATTTCGCCTTAGGTGCTAAGTGGAAAACTACAATGCGGTATCAGACACTGTTTTACTGGGCCGTTCCATCTAATTAAGAATCTGTTCTATAGATATGTGTGGGTGTGTATCGTAAAGATGTTAATCATAACATACAATGTAGAAGATAATGTTACAATAGTAATATAAGTTTATGACCAATCAGTGCCGCCAAGTGTTGAAACTGTGGAGACAATGATCTTGATCCGGGCTAAAAAGGAAACTGGGTCCGAGAACTAAAACAAGTGCCAGGTCTACAATAACAAAAACAAACCTACGACGTGTAAGAATAAGAAAATGTGCAACACATGAACCGGGTCCGAGAATTAAAGCACGGATAAGTATCGATACATAAATCGAAACATTAAAAAAAAGGGAACTTTTTAATAGTCTTTCTTGTCTCACTACAATCGAGATTTAAACCAATGCCCCATTATAGTAAAATACTCTTTAAAATAAAAAATCTAAACAGAAGACAATAAATCAGAAAGTGTGAATCGTTTGAAACTTACGTACAAAAGTAACTAAGCAAGAATATGCCTATAATTGCTATTAACGCGAAACTTATTAACTAAAATATAGGTCAATTGATAAAATTTAGAAAAGACAAACTAACCAGCACGTTCGACGTACATATTACGAACCATTCTCCAGTCTAACAATCAGCAGTTAGACAAATTTCTTAAACAAAAACGCGTGTGTTTGCAAATCTACTTTTTAAAGCGTGTTGTAACCATCGGAAGGCCTTTCAAATCGCCACTAAAATATGAATGACTCGCTTTCATTCACGGTCGTCGAATCTACCGATGAGATTATAACATTCTAAATCTCCTCAACGAGGGGAAAAAATTCCCCTCCTTCGAAACTGAACCAGCGTGTCCTTCTATTTCCCCCGTTTTCGAGAACGGTAGGGGTAATCAATTTGACAGTCAAAACGAGGAGAATCGGCTTGCTATGCCGTTCAAGACATGCTGAGTGAACGGTAGAGAAAGGGAAACAGTGGTTTGAAAGGATAATTATTGTCCGTTCGATGGAGGGGATGATTGGAAATGAACTGGAAGTTCGGTGTATCCTTCCCGGCTTGTCATCAACATCAACGGCATCTGTTGAGCGGTAGCGGAAGGGTATCCGGAAGCGCGATGCTGTCAGTTTTATTCGCCTTGCCGTCAGGTCATCTACCAAGGCAAACGGAAGCTTTGTCGCCCATGTCGACTAACCCTTGTGGTGAACTGCAACACACAAGAGAAGAAAGGTTGTTGCCGAATTCAAAAACCCAGAGAACGAGTGTGGCCGTTTCGTACGAGCGTCTGTTCTCGACTGATTTTTCCATCGAAAGAGATCGAGCTGCTAGAGCGCGTGGGTATGGTATGTAATCGAGTCTGACCGAGTGATGTGAGGCGCTTGCGTGCGGTTGAGTATTTGGGTGTTTGGTTCTCTACCCGCTACCTAGCGACGACGGCGACACGTTCTTGGACACAGTTGGAATCGTTTGCAAACCCGGAGGAGTGGGATTAATTATGTTCTATAGAAATGAAAACCTCGCGTCCTGCATGAGTATGGATGTGAAAAACCGGAAGACACCTTCAAACTGGCAGACAATCCTAGGGAGAAGGTGAAAGTGGGAAAGAATGCCGGGATATCTACTGGACGCGTTTCAGCGCGACTCATCAACGGGATGATAAATTTTGATCCGTGCGTTTTGTACACTCTTCAGTTGCATTCAGCTTTTGCGGCCAGCGCGATACGATTGATGCATTTCACGTTCACGTGTGCATTTTCATGTGAATTTTTTGCAATGGTGCTTTTCCCGGTGAATGCATAACGGTGGAAAAAAAATTCCTCGGTCCTAGCTAGATTCCGGCCCATGCACCGAGGTTTGGATGAAAATATACAGATACACACAGACACGCACAATAGCTGACGACTTTCCACCGGATGCACTTTCCCGCAAACGAACACGACAGTGCGGGGTATTTGCTGTGTTTCGAAATGCATGTTGGCAAATTTCTATCCTTTTCGCAAAATTGCATAGCCAGCAGCATTGCACATTGACGGGGTAGGCACCGGGTAGGATGGTGTGCAGGATCTCGCCGCGTCCGTGAAGGATCATCTGAGCTTCCATTTTGTTCCCGATTTCCAAAGAACGGCATTCACAGTCAGCAAAACCGCTCATATCTGTTCGTGTGCCTGTGTTTGTGTGTGGTTATGTATTTGTGTGTATGCTATGTGCGTTTTATGCTATGCATGGAGTTAAGAAAAAAAAAAGAACTTTTGCGATTAGAGTGAAACAAGGGCTCCAATAGGGACTGCCCGCGAGAAGCCTTAGGCTCAGTGCAATAGCTAGAATGCACCACTCGGCTCGCTGCAGCTGCTTCCATCCTATATAGTCGGTTCGGCATGTCCTGGAGACATGGAACATGCATCTTTTTTTGTGCTGAGGATTGTGCTGCGCGAACAGGGCGACAGTGACGGCAGGAATGCCGAGTGATGCCTTTAGCGTTGCATCAAACTGCAGCAGTGCATAGCGTGCACTTGTTTCGTAGCAACTCGCGGGCAACTGACAGCAGCGCGGGCTTTGATAAATGGATGGATGCAATTTATGGAACGACGGCTTCACCAATCGCAATGTGCCTTCGCGCCTCGTCTGATGGGTGACGTCGTTGATGTGTGCTCGAGAATGACATCAGCACGGGAGGGAGTTATGGGAGCGCTGAACGAGAGTGTTCCAGAAACAGACGAGCGTACCGTGGCCGATTCCCAAAGCACAGCCCGGATGTAGGCCTAAACAGAACGGACAGCAGGTGATTTATTGAAATGTTCGTCCAGGACGCTCCATGTTGCTGTGTTAGGCGCAATGGATTCGTGCCAAATATTCCACCAAAGCTTCCGATACCGTGTGCTAACACCATTGTGTTTGTGTAGCTGTGGTTCTTTTGTTGTCGATTTTGTTTTCTTTTTACCCATCATAATTATTTGCATTTTTACAATTTGAAAAAACAAAGCGACCCTCAAAGGTGTATTATAAAAATCTATATAAAATAACAAACTACGGTTTACAGAAATTAAACATGTTCATGTGAACCATCTTTACTATAGACACCCATTTTCACTGCTATTCTGTTTTTCAATAATTCTCATTTCAACTACGCATTCTATTCAATTGCACGCTTTTTTAGCCGATTTGAGGTGAAATCTTTTTTTTTTATCGCTATGCTTTAGGTCTATTAATATTATAATTTAAAATGGTTTTCAATGTATGTACATCCCTGCATTCAACGAAACGATGGCTCACAGAATGACACAACGAAACATTCAGCTCATTTCATTTTTAACGCCATTGCACAAGGGTACATCATTTGCTCATCGCATCATTTATCTTAATACCACAACTGACTTGTGCACTCGTTTTACTTCTCTCCAACACCTTCTCGAAGTTTGACACTTCTTAGTTCAGCAGCTTCCTGCATAAGCAAATGTACCACGACTATAACCCACATGCCAACCTTATCCATGAAAAAGCCGGGAATGGATGTTCGACCATTTTGGGCCTTCGTCGAAGAAGCCCTTCCTCGTGACCCTTTGCTGTCGCAAAGGTTTCTTTTTTGCGTATGACGGTACCAACACCCGCACCCGGTGCACGTGCCGCACGCCAGTTCAGAAGGGCATTCGTAACCAGTTTTCTACCCAAGTACTTGTAAGCCTACGCAATTTGCATTTTTAGCATCTCAAAAGGGTGCCACCGAAAGGACTCCGGAACGGTCCCTTAATTTGAATAAAAATTGAAGGAAACTAGCAATAATTTCTCCATAAATAAATCCATGCTCATGGATTCTGCCTGTATTTACAAAATGGTTGACTGGACTATATACTCGGGAAGAGGGTGAGAAGCTAGAACGGTTGAACCTTTCACTGAGAAAAAGGCCCAAAAAATGGAAATTTTCAGATCCGTGCACGATTTTCTTCAAAGGACGTTAAAGGATGTCGTAGAAAGGCCACCCCCTCTCTTCTGGTCATGCTTATTGACTTTGCTGGGAGTGGATTTGGAGTAAACAGCAAACCGAACGGAGAGTTTCTATGCCATCTCCTAACTTCATGAGTTATACGGGTACTAACTGCATTTAACCCTCTTCGAACAAAAGGATTTCTGCTTACTCAACCGCACACCTCTTCTATCTGTGTTAAAACCCCAACGTGAGATATCCTTCGTTGGAAGAATTATTAATTTCGATCATTCGGAAATAACGAGCATCGCTAGTCCCACCAATGCCATGCTCGAACTACCAAAAATGGTCGATTGAAGAGGCTGTTGTAGAAAAGTGGATTCTGTGAGTTGTCACACTCCTATTCCCGGTGAGGCACGAAGATGTTACTTCTTATCGACGCCACGGCTACTCCTCAACTTCATCCGCGGGTGTGATGAAAAATAATTACAACATCCTTTTGCCCGTTCCAACTTACCAATCATCCTGATTCACCGAATAGAGAGCAAATAACGCCCTCGAGAAGTATTACTCTTCTGTCTAGGCAAGCAGCTTATACATATTCATTAGCTCTAATTCTTTCAAGATAGATTATTCGTTCAGCATCGTGGCCGAGACAAGCTAGTCCAATTGAAGGCAATAAATTAAAAAGAAGGGAGAAAAACTTGTGTCCCTTGTGCAAAATGACCGACCTCGTTGTGCCATTTTTCCTCACCCAAACACCTTCCATTCGATCACCCAGTTTAACTCAAATGGTCGGAATAGTGGTGATCCTTCGACCAATTATTTGGTCCTTTATAAATTATTTCCCCTTTACCGCTGCTCCGTCTAAAAAACTAATTTTAATTTCGTATCACTTTTTCACTGTATAAATAAATGTCTCTCTCGTTGATGGTATAAATCTAACGTTCGGTAACAAGTGAACCATCGTTCAGGCGTATGGGTGTGTTTGCTAGCTTGCTGTTGGAGACTTTGATCCAGCAGTATCAGTTATTGCTTCTTATCCTTGTGCTCGTGTTGTATCCTTGTGGCCGTGTAAAAGGATGGAGCCATTCATTACGCATGATTAAAATATCACTCGCTCCAATGAAATTGAAATTTTCAACCGCTTCTTGATATGGTTAGATCCCAGTATCGTCAGGGATCCAGCACGTTCAGGCACCAAACGAGAACCAAGCACTGGAAAAACCTATTTTTACTCAAACCATAATGTGCTGGACAAAACTGATCAACTGACTTACACTCATTATGATGGATAGATGGAAATCGATCGATAGCCGATCCCTTACGATGCGGCGCATCATCATCGTCTGCGACGGAATGGCGACGATTTGGCTCCTTTCATTTTGGGCTGATGATGACAGCAACGAGTGGCAAGAGTAAAACAGCGTTTTATTACATTAAACCATGGTTGAAAGAACGTCGGAAAAGGGAAAGCAGCATAGATGTGCTCATTGGAGATGGTTCGGGCAAGATGATTAATAAAAGTTGCCCAGAAGCCGAAACCCAGCGGCGGAAAGGGTCATAATTTGACGAAAGGTTTTAATTATGTACTCAGTATACTGGTATTTCGAGCTCAGTTTTCTTGCCGAGGTAACACCCCGTATTGGCTGGGCTGGGCTGTTGTTGGCAGCACCATACATTTATTTGTAGAAATTTGATGACACGGTGAATAGATTGACGGTCTTGGATAGATGGAATATCATTAGTACGGGCACTGTGCAGGCAAACAGGAACAGATTTGAAGGACACTTGAAGCTAAGGAAGGAGGTATAAAATTCAATAACGTGGAAAGCATCATACAATTTGATGTGAACTATAAAATTAATTTCAAGTCGTTAAATCGGTTGTTGGGATAGGGTACTGAATCGATGGTTGTGTTCAATTCAATATGAAAATTCAAATAAAAAACACAACGTTTAAATACTTTTTTTTTCTTCATGCATTTCGGTACAATACTGCTTAATAATGCTGTGGTTATTAGCTTAACTAGTAGAGAAAAACGGTACATTCGTAAAATCGATTTGTCGGTCCAAAAAGCCTAAATCTGTATCGTGCATTTCCCTTAACGAGCCGAATTTGAGTCACTATGTTTAAAGCTATAGCTATTGCTAAAGGTATCGCTCATCTTTGGAGCTGGATTTAGCCACCGTTCACTCACAGCTCGATTGACGCATAGGCACAGGAAGGGGTTCGGAACAGATACATTATTGTCTACTTAGCGGGTTAGCTTAACATGTCTGTCGGCCATAAAAGTCGCTCTACCTCGACTACCGTTCTATATAAAAACGCTACCAGTTTATGGTAGAAAGACCTTGCGAATGCATCGCCGATGCAAATGCAATTGAATTGCAAAATAGTGCGGTGCAATTACGTTTGCGCTTGCCGGCCGCGAAACAATCCGTTCAACGTTTGCCAAGCACCTCCGTGAAAGCGTCTGCAAACGGCTCGAGTGCACTTTGCCGTTACGGTTGCTGGTGTTTCTTTTCCTACGTTCAAAATTCGCGACCGCGCCATCACCCACTGAAATATGGCGTTTAAGGTAGGGCTAGAGAAAAAGCAACCCGGCTGGTACGATAAATCGCTGGCCTCCCAAATTAACTTCACGTGTCCTTTTCGGAAAGCAATTTCCGAACGGCCGCATCGTTTGAACGATAGCGAACAATTACAGCAAATTATTTCGCGTCTCCGTATCCACCGTTACGACCGTCTAAATGCAAGTTCGATGCCATTTTGCGTGTTCCATTCATTGAAACCGGTTCTTCCGGATAGCGTAGGGTAAGCGTTTAAGTCTTCTCTTTTTATATGATGCAGATTTTGGTTGCAAAAAGCAATCAACTGCATAAAGCAAAAGCGCGTTCAGACGAGGAATGCAAATGCATTTCCAGAGTCTCGAATGAAAATCTATGAAAAAAAATACTATAGAAGATGATATTTACTGAACATTGAATGCGATAAACCACTAAAGATAGAATTCATATATTGTTTCGCTTACAAGCACAGTTGCTACAATGAGGCGATTCTTGCAGGATTTATGTCATGTGAATGTGCCAGCTGTGTTCAATTTCAAAGAAACAAATCCTATCCGTAAGCAATCCTGAACCGGTCTTATGCAGGTTTGTTTGATAACCCTTTTTCTTGTTTGGCATAATCTTGTCAGCATCATCCCTCTGCGGGTACTTCTTAAACTGACCTTAAGAAGAGCAAAACCTGTTGGCCTCGCTGGTTTTTTAACCAACTTCGTTAGCTGATGGGTATCGTTGGATTCTCACGGTACAACTTTTCCAGAAAATGTACGCTGCTTAGTTGTATACATTCAACTAACAGCAACGGCCAAATCGTGTCATCTTTATGCATCCGTGTTTGTGAGCAATGCTCAGTCAAGCATTCAAATGAACTAATTATTAGAAATTGAAGCGCGAGTAGTGGCAGAAGACTCCACCAAAAAAATAATTTGCTTAATAGACTAAAAGCATACGCGCCTTGGCATGGCGCTCTAAAGCAAAAGAAGGAAAACAAAAAGTCACGACTCGTCCTTTTCGACACAAACAATGGGACGCGTGCCGGTCGAGAGGCACACTCAATTAAATGTGACCAGGAACTCTTCACACATGGGACCCTTTTTTAAACATTCGTTTGCAATGCTTAACCGTCTCCTATACCATGGGCGGGACGGGCGCTTTGGCGGACTATCAAATTTTATGTAAATAGCCATAGGTCCTTTTTTACCCTTTCTCTTGCCGGTGAATCCGGCTGGCCCAACAAAGAATACTTTCCCGTTGGTTGATGAGCAAACACACTTGGATGTGGTGAGTTGCCTTGACGTTCAGAGGTCGATTTTCTTCACCCGGCCTGGCTGAGGGGATAATTTATTCTTTGGCCTGACCTCCGGACGGTGGCGGTGTGTAATCAAGAACATATAGGAGTCAGGTTGCAGACATGGAATGGGTCAATTCCTCACGTCTTCACGTCCTTTAGCTAGGGTAGCCCGTTGGTCTAAAGGATAGTCGTGTAAAGGCCGAACGTAGTTCAATTCTCATCCGGACTGTCCCCTGTAGCAAGGGCTGACTACCCGGCTACGTAGTAAAGTAAGTCTAGCTTGTATAAGGCCCCCGGCATGATCACGTTGGCCGTATACGCCAAAAAGTTAAATAAAGTAACTGCAATATAGGTCCAAAAACTAGTGTTCACTAAATAGCTATGGACTGACTGATTCCATTTAATATCATTCCCAAATACAACTGTTTAAGATAATGATTTCTCTATAAAGTTGATCAGCCAAGAGTAGAAGACGCAAGTTCATTAATTGCGATGTATGGTCAATAATGCTAATAAGGCTCATCGATGTAAGGCTTTTGAAAAAGAATTACAACTTGACGTGATAATAGAAAAAAGCCCCTGTTATTCACATTTACTTGTTCTTCTTCTTCTTTGGCGTAAAGGCTTATGCGGTCATGCCGGCCTATATAGGCATACGAGACTTATTTCTACCACGCAGCTGGTTAGTCAACCTTTGCCGCGGAAGAATGGGATTCAAATATCGCCGGGTCTTGAAATAGGCCTACTCCGTTACCACTCGACCAACGGGCCGACCACAAGTACACTAATACACTGACTAGTTGATGTAATGCAAATATTGACAAAACACATATTACCTCTGCTTAGGTTCAAAATCAAGTAAAATCTTTGTAATATCCATATTTCCAAGTATTTTCTTAATCTCTTATACGTTTTCTTTTTCTTTGCATCAGCTTCGTAACAACGTTGCTTGCAATGAGCTGCTCAAAAATTAACCAAAACCATCCCCCGAAGCAGTCCTGAAAACATTTTACAATCGGGCGTGGCGTTAGCAAAAGAGATAAGCTATTAAACCCCGTTAGGAAGGTACTGCAACCCGGACCCGGCCACACCGTCCACCATCACAGCTACTGCATCGCTAAAAGGGATGATGTTAACCCTTAACCCCTTTTAAATCCCACTGGAACGAGCCATCTTCATTGGTCCGGAGTGGTGCGAGCACGCATCAAAAACACACCAAAAAACTATTCCCATTCGTACTTTCGTCCCATAACAGTCCATTAGGCTCGCAACATCTTTGTTTGGGGTTGGACACGGAGGGAGTTGCGAACGAATGTGCCGTCGTCACACGCGCCTTCCATCTGCATCTTTCACGTTGCCATTGGTTCAGTCAAGTGGCCAAGAGGTTTCGTATGAGAGGGCAGCAGCTCGGGGTGCTTGTTTTCCGTTTCCCTGTCTATGCAACCCATCACCATCATCGTCACCACCATCAATAAGGGCCACACAAGGGATCGGCCGCCGTCCCAAAATCACCGGAAACGCGTAACCCATCTCAGGTCAAAAGCCGAATTGGTCCAGAAGACACTGCTGCTGCTACTGCTACGGAAACCTAATGCACACACACACATATTGTGACCACGACGATAGAAGGAAGAACGACTTTGGAACCCCTTTGCGTGTGCTTCGGGGAGAGAATGTCCCGCGCGAATGTTTGCACGAGAAGCAAGGATAAACTTTAACCATTGGGACGGGTCCTTAAATGAACGCACCGGGGAATAACCCTTTTGGTCAAAGAACCTGAGCAGTGAGATTTTATGTTGCTACCGATGGAGGAGTTTTTTTTATGTTTAACGAGCGCAACTCTTCTATCCAAAACCCAAAGTCCCAGCGATGATCCGTTCCGGACAGCTCATCTTGTTCTTGGGTCATAAAGCCCACGTGCTTAGTGAATTTCAGGTAGTTGGTGGCGCGATTCGGGTTGAAAGTATTTTATTACAATAATTTATTTACGGATTATTATGCCGTACGAAATCGGGCCACCTTGGGAGCCTTCAGGAGTGTTTGTGTGCTAGTGAAATTGCCCAATTTTGAGCTGGAAAAGCCCCAAGGAAGGCAAGCTCAGCGCTAAGATACAAAGTACACTTTTTTTTTAGAGAAATGACCTGTGGGTTACGCGTACGTTTTATTAGAATGTAGAGCAACTGGGTGGACAGTTTTAAAGCTTGTGTACAGTTTCTTTCTTCATTTCTTCTTCATGTAGGGAAAGGCATTTGACCCTTGCCGGATGACGTACAGTAATGCATGTCACACATTCGCACTGCACATTCAGATCTCATCGTTCCGGTGCATGAAAGGTGAGAAAGGAGATTGAAACAATGGTTGGGAGCCTTTTATTCGAGGGGTAATGGAATGTTAAATTCATGAAATATGCATTTTTTTAATATGGGAATTTTATTAACGAACGTCCGGATTTAAGGCCGTTTCCCTTTCGGTTGAATGCTTCCGTCAAGGGATTAATGTTTGCAGTTGTCGTCTACCAAGTGTGACTGTTACGTTTGTTATTGCCATACGATGATGCTTTATTTAGCGAGGTTATGATGTTTTAAAGTGTTCAAACTGTAGATATTAAATTCATGTAAATGTATCATGTTGTTCCATTCGCCCAACGCACCGATACGATGAATAATCTAATCATCCCAAACGGCGCAAGATAAACATGAATCATTGGCACAGCAAAATCAATCATTTTTTTCAGATATTTGTTTGATCATTCAAATCAATTGTTCCATAAATTGCAAATGAAGTCAAAAGATCAAAATCGTAGTGACGATTCATGTGTGCAAAAGTATACCACAGTCTATTAAATATTTCCCACCATGCTTGACCCATCATGATAGAAAGGGGATTGGCTCACATACAAAGCTAGAAAGCTACAAACTCCGTACGTAGTTCGTACCCGAAAACTATCAATAAAAGCGTCAAAAGGCGTCCCAACAGGGTGAAAAGTCATGCTTGAACATTCTTCTTCTCTTTTTACAAAATTGTCCAAAAAACCCCAAACCTCCCTGGTTGAAAGCGCAGACCAAAGGAGAAATGGTAATCGACAAGCAGCAAAGGGGGTTGTTTCCATTGTAAGAAACGGCTTTACTGCATGAACCGTAGTCGTCGACGTGGTCGTCGTCATCATCATCATCCTCATCATCAACATCATCGTCATCGTCACCTACAGATGACTAAACCGGTGTTCGTATTCGTTCTTTGGCCGCAAACAGAGGACCGACAAGATGAGCGCGCGCCCTTCCTGAGCAAGAAGTTTCAAATCATGGTGGAAGGCGGACTGTGCTGTTTGTGGTAGAACGTAGCAGGGCTGAGAGGGTGGTCGTTGGTCTCTCATGCTATGCCGCTTTCGGGTTGGTTGGGCGAGCAGTAGCATCGAATGAGAGAGTATTAAATTTATTTCCCTGTTTTTTTTAGGAATTAGATGAAAAAACGGTAGTTGTTTTAAATGGGAGGTGAAAGTTGTTTAAAAATTCGCTTCAGCTTCCTACGACTCGGACTCGAACAGTAGTGGTGCGTTTGGATTGGGCTACATGCGTGTAGATGTGTATGTGTATGAATGGGAGCTCGCACTTGTAGGTGGCACTTCAGCACAGATAGGCGCGCAATGTCACTTTGCTTCGGCCAAATAGTATCACCCCTTTTTCGGCCACCCAACACGCTTGTCGGATTATTGAACTACGTTGATCGATACATTTTTGGACCAAGGAGAAGATTCAAGATTTTAGATTGAGAGTGTTTTATTAAAGAAATAACTAATAATTACCGGAAAAAATACTTTTTATTCAAATAATTTATAACAAAATATTGTAAAGAAATGTTTTTCATAAACGTTTAATCTACCATATCTGAATCACTCCTTAACAGGATAATGTTTTTATCGACGGACAGTGATAAGATCGGCCTTACCTGCCCGTCACATTAGTTCGCAAGTTGGAAATACGTGGAGCGTCGATTGTGCCCTTAGTGACCGAGCCAAATTGTCTGAATAAATAATTCAATTCACGCCAAACTAGCGGACAAGGAAAGTTTTGACTCGTAGTTGTTGAACATGGTCAATCGGAACCACAAACCCGGGACTAGGAGAAACTAGGGTCGCTTAGCTTAAGGGAAGGAAAAGTTTAAAATTACCGTAGCGTTGATGTTGCAGCTATATCACCTCCATAGTTCACGGAACCTCAGGAACCTAAGTATAGAGTGCAATGAGTAGCCACAGCAGCAGCACCAGCAGCAGCATGGAAAGTTTTATTATTTTAATATTCTTTTTCGTCTTTTGTGTGTGTGAATCTAGTAAGTGGAAACTTCTTCTTAACGATGGATAATACATGAGCGCCGACCCGTCCCCCGTTGCTGAAATCCGTGGAGGATTCTGTCATGTTGCGTCATGGTACCTTGGAATCGTGAATACTGCGCCCATGGCTGCTATGGAGCACATGGATCCCTAATATGCAAGACGGAATGCGTTGGATTTGCATCTCATGGGCATAAAGAGGGATGGTGTAAAAAACACGGAGTAGTTTAGAAAAAGTTTCCTTAACACGCTACACAGAAACTCATTAGAGCGTATTATTTCTCGGGAGGATCCTTGGTTAAGCTTACACGATCCTGCTCAACCATCAAGCGTTACATATCGTCCAGCTGCCTTACACTGCTGCTTTCTGTTTGTGTCGGTGAAAATTAAATTCACTTCAAATACTTTCCATATAACCGCAGAAACAGGAGCATCAACACTGTAAACTGCTGTTGTGGGATCGTGAGCGGGTCTTACTGTTACTCATTTTACCAGCAATATCAAGCTTTATATTTCTATTTTTTACCTTTATTTATTCCATTTTGATACATTTAACCTGCTCAACAGTCTCGTAGTACAACCGTTACAGGATGTTACAAAACAGACTACGGTTGTTGGGCCTAAAAAGGGAAATAACCTACTGATCATTATAAAATTGAAGGACATTTGAGTTAAATTTAAATTGTAAAAAGAAGTATCTTATGAAGCATCATAGGAGTGTTAGAGACATTAAGGTGAAGCAATAATGGCTGAAACTTTTCTTCATGCCTTTCGATCTAACTTTAATCGATCAATAAATAAAACTAAAATACTAAAACAATGAATGAGGTCTCGAAATCCAGTTATTTTCACGCATTTGAAATTGAAGTGCTAAGAAAACATTTAAAAAGTATTTACAAAACACTAATTCCAAACAATTATATGTTTTTGTACATGTGATGATACAAATCTCTTTGCTGCTAGAAAGTGTACTAGAAAAATATAAATAATTCTTTAAAATAATATTTTACTACTTTAAAAACTTATTTTATTCTGAATTTAAATTCTGCTGAGAGTCAACCGCGGTATTGTGAGCTCCTTGATTTAACATCTGATCTGGTTTTAAATGCATGATTACCGCGACCCTATCGAAAAGGGTAAGATAGCGAGCGGAAAAACAAACAAAACATGAAATAGCAAACATATGTGAAATTCGAGACAAGAATAATATTTTTCTTCTCGAAAAACCCCTTTTATCTTAATACCATACGCATATAATCGAGACATTCAGCATGCATTAGGATGCTCGCTCGAAGCCCCGATGGTTTCGGTAAGCTTCCGTCTTTAAGTCCACCGATCTGGACAGGTTTAGAAAAATGGTCATCCGGGTTCAAGGCGCAAGATGATGGTTCCGAGATGTCGAGACCTTGTCTCATGAGAATTTTCTCTCGAAGGCTCTGGTTTATGTTGACCCTTTCTGGACAGTTTTTTTTACAAAAGGATGCTTTCAAAAACTTGGAGAACCGGTTGATGCACGATGTTGGTCTTTGGAGTTTTGGTGTTGCAGGAGAACGATTTTAAAGGGTGCTAGGTAGTGAGTTGATGTGATGGCACGTCTGGTCTTCCGAATTAGAACCTCTAAGATTGCGTGTGCGATCAGTCTTACGCCGAGCGTGATTCAGATCGGTGATTTGAGCATAGAAGTCAGCAACGGCAGCAAAGTGTAGTTAGTTAGTTAAAGAAAGTTAAATCCTGCAAGTTTCGGATCGACACAAATAGTTTCGCCAAGTTTTCTCGTGCTGATTTTGTAAGTAAGTATAAAACCAAATGTACGCGTAATCTCACGCGATCGTTACCCATCATAAACATCCTGCAAGCTAAATAGCACAAATTGAATGCATCCATTACTTGGTGCCACATTGAAAAAGGTCAATGCGCAGCTGCAGGCTGAATGGTGTAAATTTTTAGCTTACTCTCACCTTTAGCACGTTACAACGCTAGCTACGGCTCTAGTTCGGTGCGCTGCAAAAAGAGCGGGAGGTGGATGCTTTTTGGAATTTTATCACATTTCTCCTGGGAAAAATTTATGCGTTTTGATGTATTTGACAGAGTGCACTTCCAAATGCAGCACTGGGTGGTCCTGTACCTTTCATGCACGCCCCACGCCTTCGTCCAAGTGGAATTGAAAAAGCCTGTAAATTTTCCAAGTCTCGGATGCATATTTATGGCATGGTCACATTTGTTTGTGCGTCACTGTTTGTGTGCTTCATCACACATACACATTTTTAACCAGTATGTGTGTATGTATAGTCGAAAATAATTTTCATGCACTTTTCATCTTCATTCATCTAGTGCTGGCTGTTGGCTGGCGTCTCTTCTTCTTCTGCCGATCCACAGGCGTTTCCACCTGGATGCGTTTCCCTGACGATGCACTTTGGCTCTTGTTCGCTGCATTGGCAATGTTTGGGTACCCTGTGCACCACTCTCCAACTGTGGCTGTATGCACTGTTGCACTGTGCTGATGCTATTCTTGCTGATGCACCAATGCACACAGTGAATCTATCGCATCTCCCGCCGTCTTTGACAGGAGCTGGGAAGGCTGAAGGTAATGCTGGGACTACAGCGGGACAGCTTCTCATTCTGCAAGCGAGAATGTGTGTGCGTTTATGCATGTGCATGGGATAGCCATCAAGTGTGATGTACCAACAGCGCAGCTGGAATCGTGTGTATCTCGATTGTGCGTGCGTTCTCGGGGTTTTCTGGTGCAAATAGCAGCCTCACATCCGGTCAGGTCCATCCGTCCGTTTGAGCTGCATTTCCCTCCCGGATATCACCCCCATTCTCCAAATCTTCACCATATCTCATATCTCTTCCTTTCCCCAGCTCGCGCTTTTGCCGACGGACGTGAAAAATTCAATTCAAAGAGGATTCAAAATTCCACTCTTGATTCGTTTCGGGCTCACTTTTTCCGGCCATACACAGTGCGTGTGTGTGCGTGTTTAAGGGGTCCTTCTATGGTGGGACTGCGGTGCACGGTGCAGCGCTTCTATCGAGTCGTAATCCAGGTACAATATTTGACATCGGGTGGGGTTTTTCGACTGAAAGCTGTCCGTTATATATTACCCGCCTTGCTTTACTGGGTCCCATTTCTGCTAGTTTTGTATATGTTTTAGTGGACTGGTAATAGAAGTGGTGTGTGAGAGAGCGAGAGAGGAAGAGTTTAGCTTCCTTTCCTTTCCGCACACGATTTCAGCTGCCTTTGTCGATATGCAGTCGTATTTGAAACTCTGTTTTCTAATACATTGCATGTGCATGTGCAATCTCCACTAGCCGGGCATGTTTCGCTAGAGGTGCATGTGTTAGAAGGCCGAGTGCATCGTGTTTGTGCAGCGACTGCATTTGTGCACCATTAGGTGCACATTGGAGCTGCTGCGTTGCATTTGCGTTGCGAAATTGTACGAAACACGGTGGAAAATGAAGCTGCCGACGATGACGCGCTATGGCTAACGGTTGAAATGTTGGGGTTGATATTAGGGCTCGATTTTGTCTGGTACCTTCCCATGTCGGTGCTCCATTTGCATCGTCGGGTGATCGGTATGTAATCAAGTATTATCATCACCGCTGCAAAACCCCGGCACAATCGATCCGGGAGGTTTCGAAACAAAAGCGCCCGAACCCGGTGACAGAGCATTTCGCCCCGAGATCTCATTTCTCGTAGCAAGCACATCTGCACACGCACAAATACCAGCTCGATCCAGCTCAATTTTAGTTCGTTTGAAAATGGATCAATCTCGGGTGGGAAAACAAAGTGGCGAAAAGGGGCCTGCTAGAAAACGCGCCGCAATGCACAAGAGGTCAGAGCGCGGAAAACCATCCAGCACAGATCCGCGATAACATCCTTGACGATGACGATGGCCCACGAGCGTGGAAACGAAAAATCAAACGCATCACAAAAAGCTACCCAACCAGTGCTGTGGAAAAGAATAACGATGACATGGCAGTAGTACCAGCACCAGCAAGGCGAAAAAATACATCCCGCGCTCTGCAAAAAACTGGCCATCCACAGAGAACGCATCCCGCAAGCACTAATGCGTTTCATCCGGTTTGATGGAAAATGCATATACGGCATACGGTCCGCCAAGGGTGTAAGGTACAAGGAATTGCATCTAACAGAGGCTTCAACCGTCCTGCCTTGCCTATGAGAATTAATGTTCCCTGATACCTGAAGGCAACGTACGATACTGGACGATAGAGCGTTACTCGTGAAGAACGAGAGCAAAGCAGGCATGTTTGGTATTTCGGTCGTACACTGTTTGTACCATAAAACCAGCACCGTTTTTGCGAGCTCTGCTTTTGGATTTGGGCACTTTGTAGGCTCACAAAATAAATTAATGAGTGCAATGTGGACGCGGAATGGGTTCGTGTAAGCGGTCAGGGATTGATTTCCATTGCAAAACCATAAAACGAGGTGTGTTTTGCGCAATCGATCCTACAAAGTCAGTGTTTAGATTATAAAAAAGAAAAGTATAAGCGCTATGTGTGAAATTGTTGTGACTATTGCTTGAAAAGGTGTCCTATTTCTACCAAAATTTCCTTGAAACGTTAATTGATTAATTAACCAACCCACATTCATTCCATTCAGCACGTTATTTTCTTCAATTGGACAATTGGGGAAAATGTTATAACATCTTTCTATAAAGACACATTTCATGCCTACCGCACTCAGCACGAAGGTTCTCACACAAATACAAAAAAACAGAATACGGAAAAGAATGGATAAAACATGCAGCAGCATGCACTTTCCTCCGGACAGGCTGTCGTTGATGGAATACGCGATCTGGTGATGTAATGCACCACTGCGAGTGATGGTCGCGATGACATTTGATATGATTTGAAACCTCGCTAGTAGTATAAAACACCTTGGCAAAGTACCTAGCACATGTAATGTATTATGTGCATTAGTATTATTTATGCTCCAGCCATAGCTCTTGGTTGACCTGGCAGGATCACTAAATGGGCAGTAGCTTCTGATTTCATACTGGCCGTATGGAAGATGTGTCATGTGTATAGGCTGTGTGACATGATTAAGAACAGACGAAACGAGTTGTAATGTTCTATGAGTTGCCATACGCAATGATAACATATAACTCATGTATGTTAGTTGTTACTTACAAAATTACTGTGTAAGCATAGTTATTACGATAAAAAGTGATTTTAAAATTTATCTTTTTGCAATAACAGGATTTTAATATAACAAACTAAAACAAAATGATCTTTTAAGTTTGAGCTCATTGCATTAGCTGCTTTAATGACCAAACTAAAACTAAACTAAAACAACAAAAACTCTGATACTGATTGTATCATTGAGTAATACCATTTTTCAGGTTTGAAAATCGTTCTTCGGCACATCGGCTTTATGCTGCAATTTACCGAACTATATCAAACAGCCTTTTTTGGTACACCTAGATTCCCTCCAAATTAAAATAAGAAGAAAAAAGTGTATATCGCATCGCTCGAGAGTCGTTAAATTTGTTAAACTCGCCAGAAATAGCGTGCACGCTATGTACCTCATACGGTTTACGGAGTTTTAGAAAATGCTTCATCGCCATTAAACAACGTTCCCGTTTTGCAGAAACCTTACGGACAGCTCGTTACTCGAAGCGGTTTAACTTTTATGGTTCAAAATTTTCTAATATTCTCAATTCAACACAGCACCAGCTAACCCCACTGTCGAGCCATTCTTGGAGGAAAATATATTGCCTTACAACAGTTAGTAGCCATTGCCGGGCTCCCCAGGAAAAAAAACTCTTTTCCCCCCGCATAGCCGGAATGTTTGGCGCGCAGGTCAAAAGCACCCGAGTCGGTGCACCAGATCCAGTGACCACTTTTTAAAACTATAAATTAGTAATTTCAGCACAAAATATCGTACCAATCTCGTTCCGTTCTTGGCGTTCCTTCCTCGTCGTCTGATTCCCTCATGCTTCCCAGGGACTTTGAAACGGAGCGCGGCAAACTCCTCCGTTCCGGGCTGCAGGATGGCTAACTTCTCCTGTAGCGAGCAAAGTTGTTACCAAACCACTGCCACCACCATCACACCCAAGCTGGGCCACACCACTAGGATGCAAACTATCGTGCAGGGGCTGGAGTTTCCTTTGCTGCCTCACAGATCTTCCCTTCGTACAACTTCCGCATACTATCTCGTACCGCTTAGCTCTGACCTGTACGAGCCACAGCATTATCCCAAAACGTCGGATGCGAACAAACGATCCAACTAGTCGAAAATGTTCACCAAATCACTCTCCGTACACTCCTTTCATCTTCTGCTTCCCTAACCGCCCGGATTCACTAGAGGTCTTCTTGTTGAAGGTACTCTCGGTGGTGCGAGATGAACCGGAACCTACAAGGAAGGGTTTTTTTTCGAAAAGTACAAAGCAATCGGAACCTTAGCACGCTTAGTTTCGTTTCTCTGGTCAGCTCAAATGCCCGAATCTGTGACTCGATTCCTTCTAAATGTGCTCCGAAAGCAGTAGTTGGAAGAAAAAGACGAAAAACTAACTACCCCAACATCGTGGTAGCGGGTGGAGGAAGTCTTTTGTGATGGCTAAGAAGGGTGTATAAAAGGGGTCGCTCTTTTGCCTAAACTAACAACAAACCCTTCTTGACAGTGCCTCCTACTCCTCCACCCAGTACCACACACTCACACAGCGCTAGGTTCCAGCTACTGTGTGGTGTTGGTGCTGGCTTCCTACCAGTGCACATTCAGGTCGCCTGCCTTCCTGGTCGGGGTTGGGCTAGCGGGATGAGTGATACACCCTTTTTCCTGAATAAGGGGTAGGGTTGTGTAGTCGTTCTACCCTCCCTATTTCTACCACAGGGTGGGTCGTGTATTGTTCGTACTCGGACAGCTCTGGCAGCAACGGGGCGGAGTGTAGGAACCCTTCATTTTCTAATAGTTTTCTGTACAATATTATGGTACGGGACTGGCGAATGCTTGCCTTGGGATGGAAAGCGAACACACCATAGTAGTCGGTACCATTTGGTTTCTACTTCTTAGTGGTAGGTATGTGTAGCTTGAGAACTTAAAGGTTCGGAAAGGCTCCTGTACCTTTGTTCGGTGGTTAACAGGGGAAGACCAAAATTCGGTACGCTCAACATTCCACATTTAGCTGTGCCCCATCATGGAAGGTCATGGTGTGATACCTCATCGGGTGAAATCTTCACTACGGTCGGATCCTTTGCTCTGTGTTCTATTTGCAGATGTATCATCAACAATGGATGTTGGAAACCAAACCTCCTTCTCATTTCTGTACGACACAACTAATGTTTCGCCGTGCGAAAGGATTTTAAACATCGGCATGCAAAAAATTCACCAAAATAAAAGCTTAACAGAAACATAATGATTAAGATGCTTGTGGGATGGAAAATTAACGATCATTGGTGCAATTTTGTTAGAACTGTACCACACACCTCTTTTAACGGTGGCACTGAGTAATAAATCAAACCGGAATGGGTTTCGGCCATAAGAAATATTGCCTTGCATGGGGTGTGAAAAGTCGCAAAATTAATGGTTCCTTTGAAAATTAGAATTCATTCCAAATTAAACCCGCATTCCAAGCTTTACATGAAAGTTAAGTGAAAAGTGTGTATGTTCATTATGCCTGCGGCTGTGTGTAAAGAAATACAAACAATAAAAAACAAGAGATCAGATCAAAAGCGGATACGTTACCTGAATGATTGACAATTACCGGGCTACGCTCATGGGTATGTTCCGGATTCATGCATAGTCCTTGCTCAGCTAGCTGACTTTTAATCACCGCGTATTTCATTTGCAACTATAACATGCAGATGAAATTGCTTTCCAATGTACCAGACAGGCACATTAGGAAACAGTTACACTTTTACGGTTTGCTGTTTGCAAGTTTTTCTGCTTGGCTATTAAAACACTCCGAAGCTACCAACTTTGCGGAAAAGCGAGCAGAAAAATTAATCATATACACTCGTATAAAGTTTGTGTAAATGTACGTTTGATTTATTTGTCCACATTCATTTGAAGATGCTGTGAAACCTCTTCGTCCTACAGTTTTGCATTCTCTTTACAAAAACAAGCCATCATCATGCCACTCAGTTGCAAAAAGGTACAAGGCAACAAACACTCATAAAATAAACAAAAAAATGTTCACATATTACTGAAGTAGATAAAATGCAAAGAAAGTCCCGAACACATCGTTCGTTTGATTTACAAGAATGGGCTACATCCTTGGGCAGCAAAGGGATGCACGAACATGAGGGTACTGATGATGCTCTGCGGGTTATCTTCATCGAAGTGAAAAGCTTCCACCCCAACCGGTGGCGGGTTGATTGCGAAATGTTTAATTATTCTATCCGAAGATAAATATAAAAGAGAATCCTCCATCGCTACAGGTCAAGCAATTCCATCTTTCGAACCAGGTCCAGCTGCTGTTGCTGCTGCTGCCACCAGGCAAGGCACTCGAGTTCGTTCGCTCTCGGTGTAAATTGTGTCTTTTCCTCTTTTTTTTTGCAATGCTCAGGTTTGGGCAAAAGAGAAAACTATTTGCCCCTTCAGACGCGATCAGGCAGGGTGGAAGGTGTGTGGAAAAGAAGTTACTAACAACAAAAACGAACCAACAGGCATAAAAAACTACCCTCAGTAAGGAAAATGTAATACTTTTTATGGACCTTTTCAACAGACCCAACCGTATGCGGGTTGGTGCTAAAGCGATGAGTTTTCATTCGATAGCAACTTGAGTATCCAGTGGTAGTAGAAACCCACGGGTACGGGGTAAAATGTATTGACCGTACGACGACTGAAATGATGAAGTTTCTGCACGTGTGTGTGTATGTGAGTACGATCACTAAAGAGTTTGTTTTGCTCAGGACAGTGAGCTGGAGGAGGTAGATGTGCTGACACGGACGGAATGGGAATGTGATGGTCATCACAGTGCGGTATGTTTGGTTTGGGATATTGGAGAAAACTAACTTTCTTCATGCAAAACGTTCTTCTTCTCTTTCTTCCTTCCCCTTGTGTTTCTACTTGTCATTTGTGTCTTTTCCACATTGCATTTAAATATGTGGACATCTCACGGGTAGCGGGACATCTGAAAGTAAAAGATGATGCGGTAGAAGATATGGATCGGTTTGCTGACATGTTTACACTTTTGTTTGTTGATCGAACTCATTTACGCATTTCAGTTATTTCAGATAATAATATAGTAGTTTTAACATGGCTGACTATTTATTAGTTATTAGTATTTTGTACACAAATGACATAATATTCTTTTAAACGATTGTACTTGGTTAGTATTTAAAAATACTAATACTTAATAATACTTGATACTTAAATAATATATCTTTTTAAGTGAGAATAATTTAAAATTTGTCGCGATTGCCGATGACATTTGTTGCACACGTGAGAAAATGTAAGGGGTTATAAAAAAAATCATTAAAGTTTGGTAGAGCAAAAGTTTATGGGTCGTAAAGATTTGAGCACCATTCAAAGGGTAGTTTTTGCCTCTATGGAACACTGGCATATAATACGTTTTTTGCCATCGTCTATAGGCAAGGGATCTATGGGAATGACTTGTGATGGCAGTGGCTCATTCTTACTTTGCATAAATAAATTTGACTTGTCATTGTTTGAACAAAAAGCTCGAGTTTTTCCCAGAATATTAGACGCTCCATGAAGTGAGTGGTTTTTCAATGCAATGATCGATAAAGCCAGTGAACGTCAGCAAACGCACTTAAGATTATCCAAACGAACATCATTTAATGGCTTGAAGTGTAATGATCGCTCCCGAGAGTCAGGCGGCCTCTCGGACCGGCGCCGGTGCTAAGCGGTAATTTTATAATCATAAATGTTTAATATTTGCATACTTACGCAGACACAGACACTAGACGGTTCGTTTACTTGTACCAATAACCCCCAGGAGAGGGTGGTTTGCCTTTCATATCCTTACGATTTTCATTTCCGGAGTGTTACAAAGCGAGCAAATGTTCAACCTCTGACAGTCTAACGATTTTTCTTCTCTGGCGCCTCTATTATGGACGATCGTTTGGAAAGGGTGTTTCACAGGCGACAAAGGGTGATATATATTAGAAAGGCATATTAGAATAAATTGAAATGCATGTACAACTATATTACAGTTTGAAACACCTACTACAAAAAGCAGCAAGAAAGTTACGAAGTTAAGGAGTCTAAATATGAAAGAGTATTGCTTTTATTACCAATTCCTAAAAAATAAATAAACTGATTAATTAAATTTGATAGCAATATATGTGTGTGATCTTGCAGAAATGAAACCAATGGCTTTTGCAGATTTTTTTCAATTTATGTCATTTAAGTACTGTGTTTGGAAAACAGAGAGTAGCGATGCAACCTAAATATCATCTGGATCTGCCCATACCCTGGAATTGAAGATGAAAGGAGCAAGCAAGTTTTATGCATCACTCTTGTACCATTCGGCATCATCTTGTCGCTTTTCATATCAATTGTTGAACCAATGAGAACAACGGGAGCACCGCAGAAGTAGAAGTACCAACAAGATAGGAAAAGCACACAACCGTTTCGTTGGTCCTCGGTCCTCGTATGGAGCCATTGCTTGGAGCGATAACAGATAGAAATGATGCTTGCTCACACACCCGCCTACTCCCAAACTCAGAGATGCATTCTGCGGTACTTTGTGCTCTGACACATGTCTAGCAGTATACCCGACAATGATAGTCCAAGCGGATGGTTCAGTACGGTGAATAAGATTCGGTACGCAAAGTCCTTGGCGCGCAAAGTTGGAGAGAGTGAAAGAGACCCGTCAGCCAGGCGGAAGGATTGAATAGTGTCCGCACGCTAGCCCATACCAGCGCCTCGCTTCGTCCGAAGTATTTTATATTTCTTTCGCAACCAATTCTCCATTCTGCTCACATCCGCTTTCGTTTTCGCCTGATTATGAAGAGGTTTCTTTTGTTTCTACAGCAAACAGGGTTAGATAAAATGCATTCCTGGAAGTGCGAGACCAAATTGGAAGGATGTGGGTGGCAGTGAGGTTCTGGGTTTTTTATCCACCCAGCTAGCATGTTGCTACGAGAAGAGCCCAACGAGTGTGGCCATAGAAGCATTGAATGTGTGTGTGTGTTGATATGAAGCACGTTAGGAAGTGAAGTGAAACGAACTGAAGCATGTGTTTGTGGGGAAATGTTTTACATCTAGAGAAATGCGGTGCCTTATCGTGGGTGGCGTCGTGGTAACCAGGGACGATTTGCCATTGCCATTTGCTCATATAAGGAAAAGAGAACAGTTCGTTCTTTGGCAATCCTTTGCAAAAGAAACGATAAAAAATCTCATTTAAATATTACAACAATAGTGCACCCAACCGAGAACCAGCTTTTCGGGGAATGAGAAGAAGTAAGGGGTTGAATGCCGTCCTACACCCATTATTTGATTGTGAAACTAGTTTTGTAACCCTTTCTCTTGGCTAAAATACGGCCGGCTAATATTTGCTAGCCAAGCTCTATGGAAAGAAGACAAATCCTTGACTAACTTGTAATATCTCAAATTCGGTACGACTTGGATCAGGGCTGGAGAGCGTAGACGTGTCCCTCATCCTGAGGTACGGTAGGTAGAAGGTAGAATACATCGGATCAAATTGTGCAAGCAGGCAAGACATTTATATTCGTATTCCTGTTCGAACTCGGGTCCAGGAACGTTTGGTCTGTTGGTTGACATGGTTCGTTCGGCAGGTATGGTGCATGCTGTAGACTGCATGCCACGTTTGGATGAAAAGTGTTGTTGAGTTATGCAAAGATTATTATTCCGTTTGCTGGAAGCATTCGTGTAGCAAGCAGGAAATAAGTTAAAAGAGAAAAGTAAAGAGAAACTCGACACGATGTGGTTGGGTTACGATTCGATTGGACTTGGAAATAGAAACATAAGTTTGTTTAGTTCTTGTAAAATCGAGGGAGTAGCATCTCTCATGTTTATTAGAATGGAAAATGAATTAAATATTGTACGTTGCAATGATGTCAATTGCTTGCCTGTTTGCCGAGTTTTTTTTTCTAGCCAGCTGTTATATGAAGCCATCCATCTTTTCATCGGATTTCATCTTGCTCAGTCGTTTTACAGCAGAGCAAGACAAAAAGGGGGAACACATAAAAATGCCATAACAATGCTGTGCAGGACAAATGGTTGTATCTACGTAGATTTTAATTGTGCAAATGTGTTTTGCATTACGTGGCGCTTTGTTGGCTTTTGTATAAGAACGAGGAGTTACTGATTGGATGGATCGTTTTTCATGTTGCTTGAAATGATGCAGTTGAAGACATAAGTTAAATTAATTTCGATTTCCATCCGATTTATATCCTGGACACGGATTGGTTGACAGCTTTTCTATTTATTGCTCGTTGAAAGTAAAGTTTTATCTATCATCTATTGCAAGAATTTCACTTGATTGCCGATTACACTTTATTGTTGTTACTTTATAATAGACAAATATCTATTTGGAAATGAATGGTTGCATTACATTAAAAACATTTGCGTGGAAACATTCGAGAGGAGAGGTGAAATTTCGCCTTAGCTGAGTTTATTGCAGGCACATCTTTTCCCTTCGCTTGCACATTCATTGCAACAAGTGCCATCCTAATGTGTATGCATGCAAAAGAGTGAGATAAACACAGGGAGGAATATGTTTTGCTCATCGTGAACCATCGGAAACCGTGAACGATTCATTAAACAACCTACGTGAAAGCTATGATCGCCCGGATCCCCCCAGTAAATCTTGCGAGGTGTGTGACATGTGGAGCAAACCAATGGCTATAGTTGACGAAAAAGGGTTTAAAGATGATATCCATGATGTCTTTAATTATTTTTATGTAAAAAGTAGTGTACAAAAAAAAAACCAAAAAAACTAGTTACGTGTGCCAGTAAGACAATTTCTTAAGGGGTATATTTCATTGTCTCAACATGTTTAAGTATGTACTAGGTTGATGCTTTGTGTGAATCTACTGTAGTTGAAATAAACGAGGAATCCCAGCATACCCTCCTACAATGGTGTATATCATCACGCTTTTAATTCTCCTCAATGGTACTGCGTCTGTATGTACGGGTGTGTATCATTATTATGAAATTTTTTGGCGATTTAATGGCTACCCAAAATAAATGTTAACCCGTAATGTGCTTCGTGCTTCGGCACAGTATCGGGGCTGTGCTTGATGCACTCATGAAAAGCGAAAGCGACCAATGCAAAAAGAAGAGAATGCAGGGGTTGTCATATCCCCGCCTCACCCCATCCCCCCTTTCCTTCGGGCGGGTTGCTGTAAGGTTTGGCACAGCTGATTTATAATTCAAATTAAAATAAACATAAAAAATACCTTGGCAGCGAAAAACAAACAAAAAAAAAACTATCATTTTTTACTGAAAAATCTATGTCACTGAAATGAAAAAAAAACCATTGGTTAAAGGAAACATAAAATTAAGCCGAACAGAATTCAAGGCGTTTTAAAAAAAATCAGTTAAGAATCTGTTCAACAAGAAATACATTTACTTGTGTCGAAGATAAGGTTTATAATATTTGTATCTATAAAATACATTCCAAATATCTTTCCAAAGAAATGTTCAATCTTTTTTATCCAAATATCACATATTATGCGTGTGTCTATCACACGTGCGTGCGTGCGTATGTATAGCGATACTGCGCGTGCGCTTTTTATTTGCATGTGTGATTTCGAAAGGATATAAGGCGACTGAAATTAGCAAAAAAAAAAAAAGGATTGTACATGCGTGTGCGTACGGGTTATTTTTCCTCCGGGGAGTCAAAGTGACCGTATCATAGGCGACTGTCCCGATCGAAGACCATCAGTGTCATCGTTTTTTTCCTTCTCTCCATGCCTGCAAATGTCTCTTGCCACTCACAGCCCGAGGGTGGTCCGATGTGGAGTGTGTGTGGCAAGAGATATTTGAGACAGGGTGAAATGCTTATCTGTACACCCCGTCGATAGCGCTTATGTATCCTGGGGAATGGTTTAGTGTGGGTAGGCCAGGATTGGTTTGGGTCACTCTCATCTTCAAGTTAGCCCAAACGCATTTGCACATACATACACATAGTCTTGGGCGAATAAAATGGACGAAGGTATGAGTTTCGTTTTGTGCCAAAGAAAACCCGAACCGGATCATGCTTGAATTGAATGATTTTAATCGTGCAAGATTTACTTCCGACGTATACGAGATGTATTTCAAATAATGTCAAAACTTGTTTTTCTTTTCAGACCGGGCTGTATAGCTGCATCGCTGTGAACTGTACATTACCTCTACCTTCAAAGGCTCAAAACAAGTTAAACTCTTCTTGTTTTTCTCTTTTCTGCGTCTCAAGAGAGAAGAAAAAGGTGAAAAAGTAATGCCAATAAAACATGCTTGTAGAAAACATTTCGCCAACGCTTTTTACATTGTACTGCTTTGTACTGTTGAAATAGAACTTACATTTTCTGCCACTAATTGCATGAATAATACTTATACAAACGTAAATGTACCACGGAGGATAGTTTTCAAAACATGGATTCACGAACAAGCTTACGTCCGAAACCATTCCCATATTTTCGCTATCTTTATTGTAATAATCTGCTTGATTAGTGAATTTAGTTGCAGTTTTTTAATGTTTTGCCATTCACACTGTATAAACCTCACCGTGCTAAAATCCATAATTATTTGAACGAAGGGCAGCAGTGACGGCAGCAGAACAGTGTAGAAAATATTAATTAAATTTGTCCTGTTTTCGTACCCTGTTTTTCGGAACAATATCGTCAATCCATCAACCAGCACCCCCGTTTTGTTGGCTAGCATAGTTCCGGTATGACGAGCCGTGCTTCCTTCCCCCATTGACGTAGCCTTTTTTAGCAGTTGAAAAGACGTTTTATTTCTGCAAGTTTTGTTTCATCGTTGTTGGTGTTTTTGCTACTATTTACCATACGATATGTGTGTGTGTGTGTGTGTGTGTGTG
>KB698623.1:0-11528 GCA_000349165.1 Anopheles christyi
GTCTCGACGACGTGCTCATTCGTGAGCAGGCCACCAAAGAAGAAGAATGTGGTTTCCATAAAATTCTTTTAGGAAAAAGAAAAAAATTATCAACAAATACCTAGAATGGTTTTATTAGTTCCTCTTGTTTGTCTACTCTTTGGGATATTTGAACCTTTAAGTTTTCACAAATTGCAAAAAAAAAAAACAAGAAAAAAATGTGTAAAATATATGTACTTTTAATGTTTCTGTAGAATTAAATATGTGTTAGTTCTTTCCATAAAAAATAGCTTCAATGCCTTTTCGAAAATCCTTCATAGCCTTCATTAAACATCAAGCCTGTTATTTATATTGCCTTTCGTTTGATATCATCAAAACTGTTCCTAAAATTCCAAATAAATTGTGCAAGAGATCTAAGCAAAAGTGATCCTTTTGTTATTTCACATTTACTGACTGTAGCGATTTGCTAGTTCCAATCGTTTTTTAAAGTATGAAATTCCAGATTACTGTACTTAAATAAATGTCAACCTTACTCATGTTTTTATATTTCTTATAACATATTTTTATGTAATTGACATCTCGCACGCATAGATCTCATATCGCATGCATGTGTGCTCTACGTGTGAACACAACGTTACAGTAAATGGCGCGTTGTGTGCCAAGATTGTAAGATATATGAATCAAAATAATAGCTGTTGAACATTGAACAAATCAATTTAACAACAACAACAAATAAATTTAACGTACCAGCCCGAGGCACCCCAAACGCTCGGGACCCGCGCGGCCGCTTAGTCCGCTTACCGTTAAACCGGCTGCTGGAAGAAAGTTATTAAAATGGAAATATATGTATACTCTTTTGCAATTTAAAAAATATATTTACTAAAATAAAGATAGGTGACACACTTGCCCCAATTTCCGCAAAACTTTTTTTGTAAACCACAACGCCATGGCATATCCCAATGAATTTTTACAGTTTAAATTTATTTACATATTTACAAAATGGAATTTACCTATTCGGGTGGCCGATACTACTCCAGCTCATCTGAAACACAAAATCCCGTCTAAATAAAATATCCATGCTCACATGCAGGCGTGCTTCTACATCCTCCGCTGGAAGCCGGTCGTTTAAAAATTAACGCATTCGCTTCAAATATTCTTCTTCGTTTAATCTTTACTCCAGATAATCCAACTCAGCTTTCGAAGAAACAGGCTAGAATTCGAAGCTGTTTGTTCGAACTAGTCCAGCCCAAGGAGCAACTCGATCAGCTAACATGTCTAGCTCTACACGCATCAGCGTCATTTGCTTCTCCATATCCGTCTTCTTTGTTGTTGCTCTGCTGTTGCTCCCTGTGTATATCGTTAATGTAACGGATGCAATTGATGTTATATACAATATGATTTTGCGCAAGGTGTAAAACGTCCCTAACTATGTTCGAAACCATAAATAGTACGCTATGTGTAAAACTCAATTTCTTCACTTCTGCATTCAATGCACTCAAGATACGATGTTTTCAACTCAGATAGTTACTTTTATACGGACCACATAAAATGCCGCCTAGTCCGCCCACCTTAAACCCGACAATGGATCGAAGAGGAGACAGCTATTAAGCTTCGACTAGACGGACCGTCCGATCCGCTTAGATGGACGCAGAACTTATCCGTACGAGAGAGTAATAGCAAGAGAGTAAGCTGCTTGATTAGAGGGGCGAAAGAGTAGAAAGAACATCTGCTGAAGAGTATGAGAGAACGGTCAAGAATCTCCAGCTTCCGAGCCAATCAATGGAGTGCTACAATCTCACGGATAGATATCCATATTTGAGAGGAATCAATATTTGCGATTACGAGAGCCGCTGGTGCTAATTGGTCTCAATCATAGCCATTTACTAATATTACTAGGGCGCATGATGCGCCAAAGTGAAGAGCCGATGGCGATTAAGGCCAAATTGGGATGGACTATTTTCGGGATCGAAGCGAAACGACTTGAAGATCCTGAAAATTAGATGATGATCCACTACAAAGAAGACATGATGCGCAGGTATTTTACCACATAAGATTTTGGTGTGAAGCCAGTAGCAACAGTGAAGTCAAAAGAAATGGAACACGCACAAATGATCATCGCAAACACATTAGTGAAATCGGAAGCACGATTCAAAATAGGTTTGCTATCGAAAACCAACGACGTACAGTTCCCGTATAGTTATCAAGCTGCTTTACGTCGTTTCGATAGGCAGCTGCAGAAGAACCGGGATATGAAGGTTTGGCTTAATGAAACCTTCAAGCAGTACCAAGAAAAGGGCTACATTTGGAAATTTTGCAGATGGTCTTAGAACTTTTTATTTGCCGCACTTCGTGGTAGTGAACAAGAATAAGCCTGTACCTTAAACCAGGTTTGTGTTTGACGTGGCCGCGCGAGTGAAGGATGTTTCCTTAAACTCGTTTCTTCTCACCGGACCGGACGAGATGCCGTCACTGTTCACAGATGCATTCTACTAAGATTCCGGGAAGGGAACATCTGCATCAGCGGAGACATCGCAACGCATTTTATGGCGCAATGGAGATCCCACTAAGAGACCAGAGACGTACGTCATGCAGGACATGACGTTTGGCGCGACCTGTGCTACATCATGCGCGCAGGGGGATAACAACAAAAACGCCGAAGAAAATAAGGAAACCCATCCGCTGGCCCTGAGACCCATCACACATTATCTCGGTAGATTTTTCTCACTAGAGGATGCAGCAGATACTGTGAAGCAAGTGAGAGAAGTCCACGCGATGGGAAGATTCCTGATAAGGAACTGTGTCTCTAATAAACAAAAAATAATCAGCGCTATTCCGGAAGAACATCGGTACCAGCAAAGCTATTGAAATTTGAAGAAAAAAATCAGTACGTTGAACAGATCTCAAGCGTGGAACACGCAGCTAGATACATTCGGATATAAGGTGAATATGGAACGCATCAACGAAGGTATGAACAAAAAACTGACCACCAAACGTGAAATATTAAGCTATGATGCGCACTTATGATCCTCTAGGTCTCTAGGACCTTACGATACAGGGCAGAATATTGATGCAAGCAGTTCATCGAGCAGTAGATGATTGGAACGCTGAAATTCCGGAAAATCTAGCATTAAAATGGCAAGAATGGACAAAAATAATCAACGATACCAAGGATTTGGCTATCCCTAGGCCAATTACCGCTTCTGGTAACAGTCCTATCGAAATTCATACATTCGTCGACACATCACTAGATGCATTTGCAAAATGTGTATATGCAAGAAGTTGCTTTAAAAGGTGCTACGTCGTGACATTGGTTGCTGCTATGGCTCGAGTTGCTCCAGTTCATGCTCTCACCATTCCCAAACATGAGTTGCAAGCAGCTATCTTGGGAGCCGGACTGACCGACACAGTCACAAAGGAGTTACGGTTATCTGTTAGTTGTTTCACCTTTTCGAGCGATTCGATGACGGTATTGGCTTGGATCAACACTGAGCATCGGAAATACAAGCAATTTGTTGCGCACAGAATAAGTAAGATCCTGGATACATCAAGCGCGAGCCAATGGAAATGAGTTCCTTTGAAATAGAATTCAGCGGACACCGCAAACAATACAAATGATAAAACCAGAATGTGGTTTAACGGGCCAGTATTTCTTGTTGAACAGGAATGTTATTGGACCCAGCGGCCGCCCATATTGGACACCCAGGAGGAAATCCGTGTCACATCAAGCACAGTGCTTCATCATCATGAAACAGTCGTGGGATCTCTGCTCCGCCATTCCAATATAATAAAAAAGTTCGTGGACTTTATTAGAAACCGTGGGCATATTTCGAGAACGTTTAGTCGCGAGGATGTTAAGCATAGTTGCGAAAAGCTCAATGGAAGGGTTTTCGGAAGAAATGGAAGCATTGAAGAAAGGAGGAGATATCTCATCTTAAAGCAGCATTAAGAACATGCTGCCTTATTTAGCCCATCACGGACTTCTAATGTCACGAAGCCGCTTAGAGAACACATCCGCACTGTCTTAAACCACCACGAGAAGTATCTTCATTAAGCCGATAACGTCGTAAAAGGAATTCTGAGACAAACCTATTGGATAGTCAACCTCATAAATGTCCTAAAAAACGTCAAGAGTTGAGAAGCTGGCCGTCGACAGTTTCCTAGTTTGTTTAAAAAAAAAATCCTAAATCGCCCAGGTAAAATCACCCATATGTATAGTGACAACGGTACCAACTTTGTGGGTGCGGAAAGGGAAACGAAGAAGTTGGTGGAAGAGATCGGTAGGAGAATGGGAAAGGAAGCTGCGCTTAACTTTTAAATCAAGTGGAAGTTCAACCAGCCATCCGCTCCCCATTTTGGAGAATCCTGGGAGCGCCTCATACAGATGGTAAAAAAGCGCTCCGTCATATTGCTCTTGAGTGGAAGAAACGTCACCCCTGTCAAGAGACGTTAAGAGCGGCCTTGATTCAGATCGAGGCCATTATCAATTCACGGACACTCACCCATATACCGCTATCTAACGTGAAAGACGAGATCCTGACGCCATTACACATTCTTATTGGACGTGGAGTCGACAGCCAGCCACCGGTTAGCTTGGAATCATCGTACGTATTCAGGCAGCAGTACACGTTGGCACAACACAATGCCAAGGTGTTTTGGGATCGTTGGGAGAAGGAAAACTTGCCGACACTCATCAAGCAGAATAAGTGGACGAACAAGGTAGTACCAATGAAGACCAGTGATGTCGTGGTGATTACGAACGATAACGCACTCCAGGACAGTGGAAGGAATAGTACTGGAGCCCATCATTGAAGACGGCGAATGGGATCTTGAAGCGACCAGCGATTAAGGTAGCAGTAGTGGACGTAAAGCCCAAGGAATACCTGCGTATCGTTAGACATCCAGCAGCTACAAAGGTTAAAATAACGTTGGAAAACTCCCATCGACGAATAAAAATTATCGCGCCTTGTTTAGGCAAGACGACTAAGTTGCTTACGAGCAACCCGGCAATCGTGTAGATAAAAATAAATTATACTAACGGGGCGACGCACGTTACTTTCCAAGGTTTCTTGCACCCACTTCAGTGCAAAGCTGAGCGACATTCAGTTTCGCTTTTATATAGAGCGACCAATCAAAACTCCTGCCCACACTGAGAGAGCCATGGCAACGCGTACAATTCTCTCTCTCTCGCTCTCTCCACATTCGCTGTGTTTGCTCAGTTTGTGCACGGTGTTTTCATTTTTTTTCTCCTGATTCTTTTACTCAGGCAGTGGAAATCGCTCATGCGTTTCGCACGCACGTTCACGCGCAGGCACGACCATCAGCTGGTTATGAAGCAGATAAGATTTTTTTAATCATTTCTTTTCGCATGTACCACGTCTTTTTTCCTATGCCAACTACGTACGAATAAAAAATATTGTGAAGGATGAGTATGGTCTGTGGATAAACGGGCAATGTTGATCCGAGCTCAAGATTCAATTTGCATTCTGAACGTTCTACACACGGTGGTCTGACTATCTTGCTAAGGGTTAAAATAAAGCTCATAAGTTAATACTAACGGGCTTGAAACCCAAACGCGATGAGTGCCGATGACCGGAGCGCGAAACGATGAACGAGCGTGAGTGGCGAAGAGAGGGCAGTAGCAAATTATGCATAGAGAAGGAAAGAAGATTATTTTTTTAATTTTCTCCAAATACGACCAAAAAACGTGTAAAAGAAATAAAAATATTTGAATATCAAAAGAAGCGGACTTCTTTTTCTAAATTTGCTGCCCTGTTGGGTTTGCAACAGTAGGCATACAATTAGAAAAAAAAAGATATCAAAATCAAAAAGATCAAATATGATCAGGTACACTTACCGGTCATTGCGATTAGACCTGAGCCTTGCCATAGAGGACTTAGCACTTCCCACAGGCTATGGGGTCGTAAGAGGACGTCAAGGATTGCATAGATGATGGTATAGTCATGATAAGTCAGTGTGTCTGGAAGTGACTTGGGAAGAACAAAACAGCACCGCCCTCCCCACCACCACTGTCATCGTTGTGAGACCTGTGACCAATAGGGAACCTCGATGGCGCTCTGTAGTTAGAAAGGCAGACATTTTTAATAACCGCAAACAATTTTTAGTTTTTGAACAGTCAAGGACAGGACAAGGGGTTAAATGTGTAAATTGGCAAGGAAATTCAAATAAGGATTTGCGGGAGGTATTAGCGACAGGAAACATACTGAAATTGAATTTACGCCTGAAGTAGAACCAAGGACAGTGTTGACAAACATCAACGGTCCGTTCGATCTGCTAATTGAGGAGTCACGTCGAGAGGGCGCTAGTGTCGTCAGGGGGGAACGGGCGAACCCGACTTAGTTTAAAATCAGCCATCATCACAATGAGTGGACAAATATGATTAAGCCGAAGATCAGCCGAAGATGCGAGATGAAAGATCATCGACCGTTGCACCGCCAGAGAGAGAGAAAAAAATCTATAAAAGCACAAAAACTCATAAGATGCGCCCTTCTTCTCACTCGTTTAAGTCCGACGAACAGGAGTAATTTTTTAACCCGGTTTTAAATAAAGTGTTAAAACAACTTCTCCGTATAATTTCTTCTCGTGGACTCAATTTGAGAAAAGCTCTGTTGCAGTGTTGCAACAGACAGAGCTCGGTATATCTACTAGAGCAAGCATAGGAATGTTATCAGTATCCTGGCAGGAGGATGCACTTTGCGTTAGTCATGATTTTAATATGGTTTAATAACAATAATAATTATTATTATGCACAAACCGATCCCCGGAAAGGATACCACTAACACTAAGATTGTGGGGAAGCATCCTGGTGATTCGGATTTTGGCAATGATAGAGAAACTTGTTCCTCATACGCACTACCAGTCGAATGAAATTTCCTAATACATATATTCTCCACTCCCTTTTGCGGCATAGGCTCAAATGACTTGGGAGCGCAACTAGCGGATAGGTTAATTATTGGTGATAGAAGCGTTGAGAAGATTCCACAACCCGAACGGTTTTGCATTCCAATGGCCCTTCCTTCGCGTGGCCCGCAAAACCGTCCGTGCGTAACAATAGCATATTTGTTGGTTTTTCTTACACTTCAGCATCATCTTCTTCTTCTGTGGCCTGCAAACGATTGAACGCGTCGAGCTGACTAGTGTTGGGAAAAATTGGCAAATTAGCGGAACTGGTTCCGGTCGGTTTCACAAAAAGCTCCGGGAGCGGGTGCGGGAAGCCCAACTGGAACCGTCCGGAATCGTCCGGAATCACCCGAAATCGCCCGGAATCGTCGGGATCATCGGAATCACTGGAATCGTTTGAAATCGCCGGAATCGCCCGGAATCATTGGAATCGCTCGGGATCGTCGGAATCGTCCGGAATCGTTCGAAATCATCGGAATCCTAGTTCAGTGGATTTAATATCATTTTCGCTTTAAATTTATGTCGCTTCGTGTCTTTCTCTTTATTCGAGCGCTATTTATCCTACCGTGTAAGCAGGCGCAATCTAAACCGTTACAGCCTACCACGATTCCAATAATCGTTTGTTTGTACATGCAATGCAGCGTTAATCCTTGCTTTTTAACGATTTTGCGTGTTGGTTGTGCCTATATATTTTAAATACAAATAGGGCTTTACTGTCGGTGTAGATTTGACGGTTTTATGGCAAATCAGTTTAGACAGATTTTACCTCGGTCGAAAATACGAATTCAAATACGAAGGAGTAAAATACACAATGCCCACCCAAATGCAAAAAAATATTTTTGGGAAAATCTTCAATCCACGTGGAATTAAGCGAAAGACAAAAAGCGACCGTCATGAAATAAGTTTTGATTACACGTAAGTTTATTATCTACAATGATCGTTCTTATATCCTAATAGTTTTGATAGAATGGGTGTTTATCCTACACGCCTTGGATTTGTGTTAGTACCGAAATCGTGGGAGGTAAATTCCTAGTTTATGTTGGTTAAGGTATTTTCCCGATTACAATCCGTTCGTCCGCTTGGTTAATTATACCTAAATCATAGACGCGCCTTTTCTGTCGGTGTATGATCCCTTTTTCACGGTAACTGCTTTTCCCACTACGCTTATTCATTGCTTGATTCTAAATTGTTTATTATCGATCCTCGATCCTATTTAGGTTATGATATCCGCAATTCGCGAACATATTTAGTTTATGTGTCGACGTGCAGGCGTAGATTGGCTATGGTTTTCGCTATCCTCGCGCGCACTCGTGGGCGAAGGCCGATATATTGCGCAAACTTGTGCGTCCTGGCGATGCTATTATGTCAAAATCAACACACGCGATCCACGCGACGAACCTTTCATGGCGATTGTTTGTAAGGCTAGCGATGATAACGTTCCCTATCTTCGAATTTAATTTGTCTAAATGAATCGTGCCTTTATTGTAAGTTTTCTCAGGAGCACGTTTATGGCCCTTGAACCGTATGGTTGGTGTAGGTTTTGTTGAACTCCTCGGTGCATTCTTGTCTGCAACGTACTACCGTCCAAACGTGTTATTCATTTCGATGACTGTTCCCTCGTTTTCCCTCGTGTTTCTTCTGACCTCAACAGGTTATGGTGCTCATCTTTTGGGCCAGTAGCAATTGAAAAGGGTACGGCGCGGTTCGGTAAAATAGTATTTTCGGTGTGAAAAAGAATGAAATTTTCCGGGAAGTACGCGGTGCGGTTAAGGAATCGTTTTTTGCCTCAAGTGAATCCGTTCGGGAAGTTTATTGCACGGGCTAAATGGAGTTTTCGAAGTAGGCGTCATCCGGCTGAACAACCGGAATTATCCTCCATGAGCTTTCAAAGTGCAGATTCGGATAATGCGGGGGGTACGTGGAAGTATGTGGACCCGGGTGTCGCGCCGGAACCGGTAACTTCGGATTGGACGGAGAGTGATTTGAAGACGCGAGCTACCATCGGTTGAGGACATCCAACATAACCTCACCATGGCGAAAACCACAGCGAAAGAAACATGGGATACGCTCAAGTCTCACCTCTCTCATCGGGAAAGTTTCGTTGCTGAAAGAGATTTTCAGCGCGAACTATCGCGAGGGTGAGAACATGGAAGAGTTGTTATACGGCATGGAAGATCTCTACTCTCAGCTGGAGAATTCAGGTGAAAAGCTCTAGACAAATATGCAAATGGCCATGATTTTGCGGAGTCTTCCAAAGGCATTCGACGCGCTTACCACCACCTTGGAGAGCCGTTCGGATAAGAAATTGACGATGGAGCTTGTGCGAGCAAAGTGATTAAGTGATTAAGGAGCACTAAAAAACTGCCAACACACTTTGCAGCGTCGCCTTGATCGCAGGGATCCAGCAGTTCTCGGCGAAATGAAGCGACTCGGCGAAGTCGTCGACTGCGGAATCTGCTAGACCTGTGAATGCTGCATCGAATGCAAAATGGCACGACCATAATTTCCACCGGTTGCAGAGAATACATCGACTGAAGTGTTGGATATAATCCATATCCATGCCGCTATTATATGACCCTCATAGGCAATTATAGTCGTTATACTTTCGTCTATTTCCTAAAGAATTAATCGGAGGTCAAGGATAAGATATGTGAATATGTGATATTAGTTCAAAACTAGTTCGGCCGCAAACCGCAAATTATTCGCTCCGAGCAGGGAGGAGAATATTCCAGTATGCGGTTCGAAAATTATATGCAGGCGAAAGGTGGAACACACTGCGGCATATTCACCCCGACAAAACGGGATTTCGGAGCGGATGAACCGGCCTCTCAGTGAAATGGGACGGTGTATGCTTCAGGACACGGGTATGCACAAGCGATTTTGGGCGAAGGCAGTCAACATAAAGCGTATCAGATGCTAAACAAACGGACCGGAGGAATATAAATCAGTCGGAATATCCGCATCCTTGAGTTTAGGCACGGATGCAAGGAGCAGCTTCACGGCGACCCCAAACTGGAGGATAATCCGACAGGGAGCAAAGAAATCGAGGGGTCTCTCGATATACCAGCGAAACAGGAAGCTGATCCCGACGTGGCCGATGAAAAAATCTCCCAGGCCGATTTGTCCTACGACTGGAATTTTCCAGATGTCGGCTGGCCACGAGATTTTTGGAACGATAATGACAACAATTGGTTTCGTGGACTGCTCCCGGGCGTCGTTCACAGAGGTCAACAGCTGGCGTTGCGCCGGTGAAATATTACGAGGAAGTGCACCTGATGCAGGAAAGTTTGGCTGAACCAAGGACGTATAAGGAAGCTGTATCCGGTCCGCAGAGTGCCGAATGGAAATCGGCGATGCAAGAGGAAATGCTGTCTCATCGCAAAAATGGAACGAGGGTGCTAGTGAAGCGACCTCGCACCGGAAAGCAATCGGGTCGAAATGGACAAGTGTAAGGCGGATGAAGACGAAGGTCTCGTTCGTTATAAAGCACGGATGGTGGCGCAGGACTTCTGCCACAAATTCGGGACCGATTACGACCTGGTGTTTGCCCCCGTCGTAAAGCAGATTACGTTCCGGAGGATGCTGGTTCTGGCGATCAGAAGGAAGATGTTAACGAAACATGGTCTCATAACAACATGTTATGAGGGCTCATTTGACTGGAAATGAAACGTAAACAAACCAATTCAGAAGATGTTTATTTTTTGTTAATAAGCCGATTTTCGTTTCACATGGCACACGAAACGAAAGCTAAACATTGACCCTTTACAAAGTGATGTAATTTTGTGAATTCAATGCTTCAAAAAGCATTTAAAATTCATTTTGAAAATATGATACAACATGGTATCGTGTTCAAAATTATGTGGACGAACTGCAAAATTATTGCTACGGAAATACAATATATGACAGCTGTTGCAAAATCATGTGGTTAACAATAGATTATGCTGTTGACATTAGAAAGTGTCTTGGAAAACCCTGTAAAATCATTAAAGGCAGTGCGGCGACCATCCTTCTACTAACATCCAATGGCAAGAACTATATGACCAATGTGAAAATGTGAAGTCCTGTAAGAAAATTTTGAGTCTGCTTATAACACAACCCTAAATTACGTCAGCCCTAGAGAACATCATATAGCTACAGCAAACAATAAATCCTTTTCTTATCACAAAGCTCAGGATAAACAAAATACGAATAAAAACATATAATTCAAACAAAACATATACAACAATAATTATTGACCAAAAAGCTAAAAAATCTTAAGACCCCGATCAAGCCAACAACAAAACATTTGCATAACAAAGCCCTGATATACTTGACGTCCATAATAAACGCTTGGATGAAACTTAAATACTTCCCACGCGATTGGAAAATTGAGACTTGGATCATTTAGCCAGCGCTTTAGGTACAGTATTAATACATCTGATACAAATACAAACCCATGGCATCATATTAAGGTGCTCTGTCAATTTGTATGAAATATCGTGTTTAATACAAATCGATTTGAATTGATTCGAATATGTTTGATACATGTCCGAAAACATTTCGAACAAGTCATTCTTGATCTGTTGTGTTGTTTCAAGTTAATTATTGTTTTGGTCGTTGGTTTTTTCAGCCCAGTCCCACACGAAAGATTT
>KB698627.1:0-28424 GCA_000349165.1 Anopheles christyi
TAAAAATATAATTATTTCTTCTTCTTGCATGGCGTAAACGACCTACGAGGTCATGCCGGCCTTATACAGGCTTTCTAGACTTTTGTTTTTACCACGTAGCTGGATAGTCAGGCCTTGCTACGAGGGGACAGTCCGGATTGGAACTGAACTACGTCCGGCCTTTACAGGAGCCGGCGCGTCATCCATTAGACTACCGGGCTGCCCCGGATAATTATTTAGTTTTATTAAATAACAAATGGCGTATAGCAAAGCAACAGAGCATACATCACAAACAATATGAAAAATGGTATATGAAAATGGTATGGTTCACATAATAAAGGCCGTAGCATAGGCTACGGATCCAGATGTTAAAAGGTGTAAAAATAATAAAAAGTATAGAAAACCCATGTTAATGCATGGATCGCGCGAAACCATATTTAAACAATATAAAACTTAATTCATGTATCCCGTCCATAATGCACACCATAGCAATATGCACAACTATCGAGATGTGAGCTGAATTATGTGCTCGCATTACAGCTCCCCATACATTCAGCTCAGTCGTGCGAGTTCACTTGACCACCGCTTCGGTTCGCTGCGGGCGATAAGTTTATGGAAAAATTGTTGCACAAATCCTCATTTCCCCCCTACTCTATGTATTTCCATCATTACAGTGCTAGAAAGGATAGCTCTGTTCGTTGCCTACTACATCCGGAAATGAGCTTAAATGTGCCAATTAAGTTTAATAAATTGACTTGATAAGCGTAGCGGGAACAGGGCCTCTAGCTGCACAAGCAAGGAGAGTAAAAATCGAATTTGAAGAAAAAAAACATAACAGTTACGAATAGAAATGGAATATTTGTGTCCATTCATACAGAAAGCATACTGAGTTGCACTTTGATATACAAGAAAATGTTAATTATTTTAACGTAAACAGAGCTAGTCATATAAATCATTTTCGAGGCAAGTGAATAAAGCTAAACCTGTATAACTTAATAAATTACGGGTCGAATTTTAAGAATTTTATAATATTTCCAAATTGAACATAGTTTAATAATTTTCTCACGCTTCGTCGATAAAGTAAAAATTTATTTTATTGCCTTGTTTATACCATACATTTTTGCTATGAGCAATTGCAATCAAACATGTTTAAAAAAGTAACGATTGTGAAATAATTAATCAAAAGTAAAAATAAGTATGCTTTATTCTCTGTTTAATACATGTGTTTTTGCATGCAATCATTTGTATTTTAAAGAATTATATATTTTTCATAACTATTAACACAAAAATTAAATATATAATCAAAGTATTTCAAACTGTCTTCTCCGTCTTTCTTTTTTTCTTTTATTTTGTAACGCAAAGAAGTAAACGTAATTAAGAAAAAATGTTATTCCTTAAATATGACTTATGACTTAAGCAGATTTGTTGACACAATGCTCACAAACAAATTATATTTTTAACCAAATTTCGAAACAAATTGAAAACTTTTATGCAAGTTATCGTGAAAAAATAATTTAAATACATACCAGTTGTTATTTCCTCAGCATTGCGAAACAAAAGAAAATGTGAATAAAACAACTTTAAAAATAGTTACAAAAAATAACACAATGAAACAAAAAGGCGGAAGAAAAAATAATTGAAATGCTTTGAATCCCATTCAGATACTACTCCTCTGTAGCTGAAACTGATCATCCAGTTACATTGTAAAATTTGTCTAATAAATCATCGGTGGGAACTTGTAGGATATCTTATTCTTATTTGGTACAATAACTGTAGCCCAGCTAAAGGCCTGCTAAAGTTATTTAGCCAGAATATAAGGATACCAAAAGGTAAAGTTTATTTCATATTTTATAGCAGTATTAATAGCATGTCATAATGTAACGAAATAGAGAATAAAAAAAATTAAGCTTTAAAACTTTATATTTAACCAAATCCAAAACAAAAATAGATTCAACGCGAGCCAGGATCAATATGTATGACATATTCATTTTCCAGATCAGACATTTCAATTCAATTCCAATCAACTGTCTACATTTCAATGAACACTAACTCAACGGAACAGGTCGTCGATGCTCTAGACCAATTTACCTAAGCAGCAGTCAACCGGATACACTTTAAATTTTCCCACAATCAAACCATTTCCTTCATCGTACCGTTATCAAGGAAATCATTTCCGTGTTCGTTTGTCGAATCACTGCAACAAATTCGGTCCATCGTATCCTGTCACCAGGGCCGGGAAGAGGTGAAGGAAAAAAATCGCACATGCCAAGTTGACGCTGAAGCATTACGGAAAAATCGAAAATTAATCCAATCTCCGATAGCGACCGGATTTCGCCGCAAATGCAATATTTCAGCGCATTCCCCACAAATACGCTACGGGTGAAGGTGGAGTCACGTGAAGGTCAAAATATTGACGTATGCGGTTTGGGTAGCAGCTTGGCCAGTGTGAGCTCGCTGTTCCACAGAGCACATTGCCGAAGCAAACAAATGCCACAGAAGAAGAAGCAAAAAATGAAATCAAGCACATACAAGAAATTGAGAAAACGAGTACGAAGTACGAAATGTCACCATGGTGCAAAGAGTGGTTGAGGTCCGATGCTGGCCTGGCTGCTTCGAAAACGAACCATCTATTTCCAGCAATCATTTAGCAGTTTAAAGACTGTGTTCTTCGAATATACGTGGTACAGTAGAAGGCAAAGGCAACGGTTTACGGAAGGCTGGAAGTAGTGAAGATGGTTAACCAGAACGGGTCATTCTGGACAACATCATTAACTGAGACTTGGTAAGAATGGTTTTGCAGCAAATTGAGTCTTGTGTATTAGCGCACCTGGAGCACCAGTAGTTGCTCCAACAGTTCCATTGCTTGGATCAAGATGTCGAGAAATTAACCCTTCACATACAAGTGCCCTACAACAAATGGGAAACATTGGGCCTGCAACTAGAACATTTCTGCAAATCCAACTCCAGTCATTGAGCTCGCTCGAACTTGCGTCTTTAATATTTTTGTAAAGGTAAAAATTTATGGTTCGAGATAATAATGCGATGGCTTTAATGCTTTTCATATCCAATATTTGTAGAATTTAATTGGACAATCTGATTTAGAGCATTGTGGATCGCATGGATGCATCTTCCAAGTTATGGTCAGCTTGTTCAAGACCACTCGATGTATGTGCATGCGAGTGCACTCGTGTGGTATGAAGTGGGCATAGCTATAGGTCACTTCGTCGCCTTTGGCACCAACTTTGGTAGTGCAAGTGAGAAAATGAAAGCAAAAAAAAAACATACACAAAAAGCACAAAGCGAAACCCCCAACAGGTTCCAGGACGTCTCAACATCGAGCTGCAATGAAGTGCCGACGCTGTCCGTTGACCAGAGGACTAACCGACATAGACCCTCGGGGCTGCACGCGATAGCAATGAACGGCTCTAGCAAATGAATGGAGGCTATTTATCTTCGGTGACAAAACCATTCACATGCGAGTGCCCGGCCACGCATTCACCATTCCGGACCAGGCACAGTGGGTTCCTCCGGTTCGTTCGTCACAACACCACCCAACAACAAATAGGCTAGATGACAGTGCAATAGGGAAAGCAGTAGCAGCACCCTAGCCCCACATACGAGAAAGCACAAGACATTGAGTGAGTGCAGCATCACCAAGAGTGCAAAGTGTGGAATAAGTACAAAGGATAGCTTTTTTTCTTCTTCTTTTTCTGCTAAATACTGCAACGCTCAACAAAGGCAGCACTTATCAAATCGGATCTATTGAGATAGGTTTGCAGAGAGTGCGATGAAGGATGGAAGGGCCAGAAGCGAGGAAGGTGTTTCCGTTTATGCGGACTCTAAGGGGAATTTATGATGCCGGGCATTTGCCGTTTCGTTTCAAAACCGCATGGAGTGGTGTTGAAGCTTGGGTCATTCTTATTAGCACTGTTCCTTACTGCTCCTTTCGGTTGTGGATGAACCGGTGGAGCAGGTGAACCCTTGTCAAATACTTCCGATAGTACGAAAGGTCCGTTGACCACTCTCGGTGGTAGAATCAGGTGCTAGGCGTCCATAACTTGAGAAGACGTACGAGCACAGTACTTTAGAAGAAAAACACTAAAGTTAGACTAAGAAATGTCATACGCAACTGTGATCACAGTGATCTCCTTTAAGTTGCTCTGTTTTACAAGGTTTTTTTTTGGTCATTGGTTCGGTTTCTTTTCTAGTTCGGTCGGTGCTTCTTCTTCTTGCTTGGCATAAACGGCCTACGAGGTCATGCCGGCCTTTATACAGGCTTTCTAGACTTATTTTTACCACGTAGCCGGATAGTCAGGCCTTGCTACGGGGGGATAGTCAGGATAAGAACTGAACTACGTCCGGCCTTTACAGGAGCCGACGCGTCATCCATTAGACAGTTCGGTCGGTGCAGACAGCTCATAAACTTCCGAATGTATGCAACAACATGACCCCAAAAAGGCTAAAATGAAATTTCAACCTCCCCTTTTTTTGTTGTCCTCCCAACACAACATTCAAAGCTGTGCCACCGTTATATCTTCACCAAAGTCAAACCTGAACATCGGCTGCGTAAATATTCATTCCAACCCAAATGAGGGACCACAGGCGCGGTTCGCGGTGCCTGTACGAATATTTGCAAGTCAACACGAGGGCACACACACACACACACACACACACACACACACACACACACACACACATCGCTGCATGATGGTTTAAATTCATTAAAATACACTGCAAATGTGTGACCCAGCGTTTGATGCGTTCGGTACTGCAACTACACCGGTTCAGATCGGTGGGACGACCGACCAAAAATTCTAAAGCCGTGTCAGCTGAACAAAAAACTCTCCCACCAGATCGGGGGGAAACAACAAGAAAAAGCGTGTAAGGCAAAAAAGAGCAGCTATCGCTTCCATTGGGTTGGTCTGCTGCATAGTCCCGTGCAGCAAGCAAAAAGTACAGTAAATCTTTTGTGCCACTCCACTTTTGCGTTTTATTTCTTCCAGTTTCTTTACTGTGCGAAAAGAAAAAAACGAATTCCTCCCAGTTTAAGCAGTTTTGTGTGAACTGACAGGATTTCTTGTCCACTTCAGGGCGACAGGTCAACAAAAAAATAAAAAATGCCGGGAAGGGATGGTGAAGAGATTTTAATTTTAGCAAGATAGTTAAATATTCATGTGCAATGATTATGACTAAGACCAAGTGCAGTCAAATGGACAGGATGGTTGGTGAGTACGGGTTTTTACCTACCAGTGGGAAGAAAAAAAACTATGCTCCTGTGCAAAACTTGAACCAAGCCTATGTAGCAATGGTGTGTGTGTGTATGTGTGTGTCTGTGTGTGTGATATGTGAACAAATATCTGTTTACGCTTTGATCATGCCAAAGGTCCTGATCCTGAGTGGTTTAGAATGGTTTGCATCGGTGTATTGGGAGGAGGAAAAAATAGGCTTAGAAATAAACAATACCGGCATCCGGCCTGTCGGCACAACCGTCGTACGTTCACCGCTGCAGGCAATGAAGCTCTTTTTTCGTTTCTTCCAAAATCAGTTGTGAGAACACATCTACATGGTATGAGCTTGAATGTGCTGTTTTTGGGAGCACATACCGCACAACCCCCGCCCCTCCTGTGATTTCTAATGAATTCAGTTACAGTATTCATTCCACACTGCACGTCGAGCCCAGTCAAACTAAACTAATTGGAAAATTGCTTTTTAAATGCTTTCACATGTTGAAGTGTCGAAACACAAACCATCTGTTCTGTACCCCCGGGAGAACAATCGGATACCTCTGCTTGTACCGTACACTTTCCCGCAGCTCTCTATACTACGAAAGCGATTTTAGGGAGTAATGTACTAAACAGTTGATAAAACAAAAACAAAAAAAAAACGCCGAGCAGCAAATCCAAAGAGCAGTGCAAAGGTTTTTGGCTAATTTTGCTCGGAGACTCGTGGGATCATTAAAAATTGAACTACCTTCCTAAAAAGTAACGGGGAAAGCAACATGGATATGCCGGATAAAAACTAACCAGCTTCCGGGAAGTAAGGATTTTGTAATTCGGTAACTTTATTATTGAAATTGATTAGCGAGAAAAGACGTTTGCAAACATTCGTATACAAGAAAAAGCACTTTTCTACAGATTTAACTAACGGTAAAAATAATAGCTTGTAAATAATTAAACGGGCTTTCAGGACATTTGTGAAGCTTCATCGCCACTTTTCGTGTTATACGCTCAAGTGCTCAGGAGTAATTAAACTATTGGACGGGATTCACGAAGATAGAAGATATCGTTCTAAAATTTAACTTAGTTAAAGCAAAATAAATGCAATTCACTATTTGAAACTATGTACGGATAAAAATGACCACAATACGAGTGGCATTACAATTTTAGGTTCAGTAACAAGCGATACGTTTTACTACAAACGAAACAAGACTATAAATTATCCCCAGTGCAAACGAATTACAGTAAAACGCACAATCGATCTTCCCAAAGGCGGTATTTACATTTGCAATTATTGTCAGCATTCACCCATTACACCACGCATATTGTTTTTATTGCACCGGTGGCCACCGTTGCAGGGTAGTAAATAATTCAGGCAACCCTCAACCAATGATCAAAAACGCACGCCGCATCAACGGCACACTTGTGACATTTCCTGGGCATTAAACCCAACGTACGACAATTCCATAACCCCACAATTCTCGCCATATAAAATAAACAGGCCGCACAGTGAAAGTACGGTACCGTTTAAAAAGCCATAAAAAAGAAATAAACAATAAAAACGGATTTCTTCCAGACCGTTAAGCCACCGGATTAGTAATCGGGGATTGAATGGTCAACTCGGTCCAGAGCCAGGCAAAATACCAGACAATGACAACGTATATAAAAAAATCACCCCCAGCTTCACCCTTAAAAAAGGTGGTAAAACAACAATTGTCTCGTATCGGTTATTGTGTGCGCAATGCGGATGGAGAAGCCCAGTGCTTTGTAGAATGATGCTTGACGCCACTGTGAAATAGGGTGAGAGTGAGGGAAACGTTCCATGGCAGGATTAAAGCGAATAGTTCAAACTGGTTCACTGTCGAGCCTTCAAAGCTGCACCAAACTCCATAAGCAGCTGGGTAAGGACAAGCGAATTAATGTTTAATCCTTGCGATCCTAGCTTACGGTCAAACGTAAAGAGTGCTTGTTTTGTATTTGTTTTGGCGCAATTCCAACAGTGTTTTTACTCGTTCTATTTTTTTTAGATTAACCCCGCACGCCGCCCAAGTTGCCCGAAATAAAGCTTAATGTATACAGCGTAGGAAATATAAAAATCTTATACGAAAGGTTGCCCCTTTTAAAAGGTGGCACTGGTGGTTTGGAAATTCGTTGAAATAGCGTTAAATGCGGTTTCCATCCTCCACCTCCATTCCTCCCACCCACTGTTTAGTGGCAGGCGAAAAGCTTTCAGTGGATGTGGCTTGAGAAATCGCAGAGGGAGCCGTAGAATTCCTCGCGTCCGTGTAGGATGTTCGTAGAACAGTACATTGTGGATTGGATTTCATGTTCATTCATGTGCTGTGGAATCATCTCAAGCTGGAATAATATGCCGCTAGCAATCAAAAAATCTAAAACCGGCGAAAAATGGTGAAGTATCGGGGGGAGGAGAAAGAGGGATAAGAGCACTGGAAAGCACACGTTTCCGGTAGCACTGAAATCAACCGCAAACCACCAAACCCCAAAAATGTATTAAATGGGATTTGTCTAACCAACAGGCAAACGTCGCCGAACAGCGGGAGGGTCGAATTTGAAAAGCCAGCAGCTTCCCATCATATAGCCCACTGTGCCATCCGAACGTTAGGCTAACCCATTTCCCTCAAACGGATTACTGCTCCCGTAGCAATCGGATCCCGTTTTATTTGTCTCGATTTTGGATGTGAGGCATGTGTTTTTTTGCTTTTCCCCTTATCACACCATCCCCCTATTGCCTTTACTCACCTTGTGCAAATACGAAAACTGTCAACACGCTATTGAACAAATTAATACCAAACATTTCGTCCTACTCGTTCGCGATTTCGTTACGGTGATGTTTACGCACGTGTAGGTGGCGTGCTGTGAATTTTTTGTGTGTGTTGAGCCGTCAGCCACGTCTGCTTTCACCACCAGTGCTCGTCGGCAAAAAAATTGCGCGCCACATTCAATTTTTCCGCACTAACCAAAGTGTGCCATCAAACTCCACACGAACGTCACAAACTGTGGTTTCCACTGCGCGTTTTAAACACAATGCACCACACTAAGATGTAAGAAAAGACAAAGAAAAAGAAATATTCACACCAAAAACTCAACGTACAGCCAAATCAACACACACCACAATGTAGGACACAGTCGGGTATACGTGAAATTGAGTCAGCTTAAGGGGAATTAGAGGCGCCAAAAATTAGTCACCATACGCTAGCGAAGATTTCCGTCAACTTTTACGAGTGCACCGGCACTGGTCATAGCCATGCGTGTCACATAAAGCTGAACAACCGAGAGATTACAATGCTTTCACCCGGAGGCCATCAAGCAAACTGAAAGTGTACGTTCACTTTGAAACGAAGGATAATTTGAGGCAGGATATACTCCGTTTTCAATGAAACGATGTTTGAATGATGCTGTTCGTACCATTGACACAGTGACGGACAATCGTGAAATGGTACACGGATGTTTTTCTGTACATAAATAATAAACCTTTTTACATTAAATATACCACAACAAAAGGAAACACTCATTGATTAATTCACTTCAGGTGGTGTTTGTTTTTTCAAATTATTTTTTTATAATAATAAATAGTTTTAAATTGACATTGTTGGTTCAGAACTGTAAAGATAGCTCATATCATGTGGATGCTGTACCACGGCGCATGTGCTCAGTATTCGTTTCATTTTGACTTCGTGGTCAGATTGCTTCCGAAGCAGAGGCTTCCAACACATTTGAACTCTATTCTGTTTTCGAGTCGCTTTCGATCGCACTTGCATCGTTTGATTTGATGAGTATTTATGCCGACTGTCAGTCACTTTCTGCGTGCATTAAGAAACGCAGCAATAGCGAACAGCAATCAGGCTGATTCATTCAAACCAAAAGCTAACAGAGAAGCTCGGTGAGAGCGATTCGACATAGTGCCACCATTTTGGCGGTATGTAAAGTACCTCACCTCGTCGCAACGTCAATCGGTAGAACCGAACGTCTCGCACCAACGGAAACTTATCGTAGTCGGGTCGGCGTGCATCAACCTGCGAGGTGTTGCTCAGTATGAAGTGATCGTGTGGGTACAGCTTTTCGGTATCTTCCGGTCGTGCGAGGATGATGTGTTTAGCACCGAAAACCTATCACACAAACGAACCCGGTATTGGCGGTTAATAACATTGCACATATTTGATGACGAAAGACATTGTGCATATGCTCGTATCATCCTACCTGACACAGTAGATTATTGCATGGATCGGTATGCAGCGGTGACACGGTGCCTTTTGGACCGAGCCATGCTTTTATGCGTGGACTTGCATCCGTTCGGCCTATGTAGTCGGGAACGGCAATGTCCGCTCGAAGGGCTGGAATTTGATCAAACAAATCATGCTGCGCTAGGTATGCTGGTGGTCCTTTTCCCGTTGTACAGGATTCCACGCTGCAGATGTTATGTTCAAGGAAGTCCCGAAACTTCATAAGCTTTTGAGACCAATCATCATTGCTGTACTGTGAACCAATCTCGACCGGAACAGTCCTTTCGCCAGCAACTTTGAGCAGATAGTTTGGATCGTGCCACCGATCCATTGCTGGCCAGCCATCAATTATTCCTTTGATAACGGCCGGTTGCTGTCCATCGTAACATAGGGTTCTTAAATAACATGAGAATATTTGTAAAATTCCTAAAGCAAGGAAACGGGAAGGTTTGTCAAGTTTACCCAAAAAATTCTAACGATGGACACTCCAGTATGGCAACGTCGTTTGATTTGCTTTCTGTTGCACTTACTTCCTCTGCAATCCCTTCCAGTTTGATTCTTTTAAGGGGTGGTTCCTGTCTATTAGAGTTGGCTACAGCAGTAAAAAGAAATAAAAAGGGGTTTTAATAAATGTTTATGTATATGCCCATTATTTAGCTCAAATTTAAAAAAATATGGTAATGCGGAGCAAATAAATACCTATATGCTTCGTAAGTTTTGATGCCGTTTCGGTGAGCAAATCCGTTTCGATGTCATTGGAATCCACCCCGATCGGACATCCAAGCATCAGTCCCAGATCAGCCAAATATATGCAGTGTTTTATTGAATCTTCGATGTTAGTTGATGAATATAACGTGTACACAATCTATGCAAAATTAACTGAGTACATAAAACAGCACTGAAAAACAATTACACGTTGGAAACTCACTCGGATGTACGTTAGGATAGTAAAAATTTCTCTTTCGCCTGTGGCCACAGCATTCCACTGACCGGTATGTAAGCGATTATAGACAGCATCGTACAGCACTCCGACCTTTATCAAATTGGTAGATAGTATTTTATCACCAACTGTTGTGAATCCGTTTGCGAATGGTTCGACAACGGTGGAAAGGACTGTTTGATAAAGTTTATTATCTTTCACACAGTCCCGGATTAAAAGGGATGATTGCACAGGAACTACGGATAGAATGTCTTTAATACACTGTACCATGCTGTAAAATACTTTTCTTTCAAACAGCAAGATGGTTTTCGTTCCTTTCGACAACAAAATCCAATAGAGTGTTGCTTGCACCAGATTATATTTGTTTTGCAACCAAGGAAATGGTTTAAACAAATAAATGTCAAATTTCTAATCAGTGTTGCCAAGCTACAGGAAACGGTATGCAAAAACAATTAATTGGTAAAGTTAATATTCTCGGAACAAATGACATCACAACAAGTTACAAACTTCTTGTAAATACTTCACATATAAATTACCTTTGTTTTCAATCCATTAATTTTTATTTTATATTCCTCAAATAACAAAAAAACTTGCTGCTTGATACGTCTAACCACCACTTATTCGTGATCTGTCAACCTGCTGTCAATTGAGAAAACGAAGCGATTCTTGCACGGTGCACACGGAAGCTGTAATTCGCTGTGAAAGTTTGCTATTAAAATCGTGAAAACCCCATTTCACGCTTCTGTGCGGTGTGTAGAATATGAATGGTGCTGTAACGATGGTAAGTACCGTGCGTGTTTAACGTATAAGATGTTTGCTGACGAGAAATCGTGAAGTGAAAAATCGGGCACTCCCGCAAGCGATGAACCGAGAAATCCAATATGGCGGCTTGAGTTTGGGCTTGTGCTTCTTTCTGGAGGGGTGTTAAAAATGGAACCGCGGTATGTAGGCAAGCGAATGCTGTTCGAAAGAAGATAGGAAGTTGAAGTTATTGTGTTTGACACGAAGTGAAATGTATTTTCAAAGACAGCTGTGCTTCCGAGGTTCTCAAGGGATAAAACATATAGAGGAAGAGCGGTCGTCGATAAAGATTTATTTTATCCCTTTTGCTTGTCCTTGATCAAGGTCCTTTTATTTGCGGGGAAAAGTAATAGTTAATCAGTTGTTGTAGCGCGGTATTATACTTACACAAATATTGTCATCTGTCCCTTTAGGGAAGCAACGAGTACAATTCCGGAAACAACAACAACAGCGAAGCCTCACCAGTCCGGGAGGAGTATCGCAAGGATGCGGAAAGCTCGCCGCCGCCGGTGAAAATTTCAAAGCGCGATAAGGAGCGGGAACGTGATCGCGAACGTCGGGAACGTCGCGAAAGGGATCGAGAGCGCGAGGAACGTGAACGAGGTAAGTTTCGTCGGTCTTTACAGCCAGTTTCAAGTATTCGATATTTGTTTAATACATGTTTGACATCTCCCCTTGAAATTACGTTTCGCCCGAGCGAGAACCGAGCACACGAGAGAAACTATCCGCTTGCGAGGGGACACACCACCTGTAGAACGGACATGAAAAGCATGCTTATTGATATACAATTAAATGATGGTATAAATGAATGGAAAGACTTATTGGCGGCGAAGGCGTGTTCCGTGTTCGTTTACAAGTGGCACTATCAAAAACCGGTGTGGTGTACTCGCACGGATATCGGTTCCCAGTCCGCGCGTCCATGCCTTTTTCTCTCTTTCTCTCTTGTCTTCTTTTTTTCACACAGTTACCGGAAGCAATTATTGCGAAAAGAAAGAGTAAAATGGGATTGTGATCATATGCCAATGCTACTTACTGTAAATAGTCTTCTCACCATAAAATAATCCAATTTGTCTTTCTATTGTGCATCACCTCCTCTTTCTCTCTTTTTCTCTTTTCTCTCGTTTTTTTCTTTCTCTCTCTCTCTCTCTTTCCAATTATAGGTAACGTACAATATCATAAAATCTGTCACAATTGTGCGTAATGTTCATCATCCCCCCATAAACTTAAAACATACTCCAAAATGAACTAGACATATCCACAACTCGCCCCCCACCCCCCTCAAACTTTTCAGTGTGTGTGTGTGCCTTTACTACAGTTTTTATCTGTTCCGTTCCTGTCCCTATGTCGTTTATTCATTCCTTATATGAAGGTATTTCATTGCATCTTATGTATAGTAAATTACAATCGTTAAGTTATGCAGATCTTCTTTACCATATATCCCCATCAACAGTTGGGTTAACATGGCAAGCACAATAGACTCAATTATTATTCGATTGGACATTAACATAGTGCACGTAAACAATCAACTGTTAGTCAAGATTTCAAGAAGAAGATCTTACATAAAGATTTTTCTGATATTTTAATGGCAACTGCTTGTTGTTGAAACGGTTGAAATTCACTTTAAATTACTATTGATTTACATTTATCTGTTTAATGATTTTGAAAAATCATTAAAATTTTACGATAGCGGTGGCATCGGAATGATATTTTAGTACATCTTAGCTTCTTAAAAGTAGAAACAATCAATTACGCCTAATGCAGCCGTGCATTAGACTTGAGCCAGAAAAGTCTAAACTGATAGAGCACGTAGTTTAAAATTCCTTCTTATTTATATACATTACCCATTCACTTCCATATTCGTCTTTACCGCTCATTATCCGCACACAGCCAAATCAATTCATGCGATTTCTTCGTTTCTTTCTTTCTTTTTTTTTGTTTCTGTACTTTCAGCGGCATTTGATATCATAATAAAATGATAATAAGATAATTATTTTAAAGAAAAATACATTTGATACAAGTTGCATATAAATGTAGACACAAGTTGTAATGCGCATCGACCACCCTTCCTTCCGAGAGGATAATCTATCAGGGTGCTCATACCACTCCTCCATCCGTTGGTGCACGGATGATCGATTGTGTGGCTGGGAGGTAACCTATTTTTAGTGTACTTTAATAGCCTTACTTGGGCGGGGAAATGTGATTGTGTGGAAACACGCCCGACCAAGCTGTCGGTAGTGCGTGAGAGTATGTACCTCTGGTGGAAATGATTTGGTACATTTTTATTTTGCTGTAATCATGCGTACCTTTCACCGACGGGCTCTGTGACTCTTGCCATGCATTTATTTGCATCGGCAGAACTTTTTTGTTATGTTTAAATTGTGATTCGTTTTTTGGGGGGAGTTTCTATGTAATTTTTTTCAAGCTTTTCCAAACTCTACTCGGGGCATCGCAAATAGGGAGCGGATTAACGGTTGCTGTCGCGGTCCAGCGCTATATGGTCGAACGATCAAACACCTGACGGCTGGGTATTGAGATACTCCTGAGCGATGGTCCACGTGGGTACATTACACTACGGATGCGTGAACAATTCATTTACATACCGGGTTGTTTTTTCTTTCTTTCCGTTTACATAAAATTACGTTCTCGTCCTGGGGACACTAGCTAACGAATGTCCTTCTCTCTTTTCTCTTTTCTCTCTTTCTCTCTGAATTCTTCTATTTCTGATTATTGTCGAACTTATGGGAGCTCGAGTGGGTTGTTCTGTGCTTTCAACATCCTATAAACGGACAGTACAACCACTGCACACACAGAGTTCGATCGACATGCGCGTATCACGAGGACACGAGCTTCTCTTCTCTCCGTCGTTCGCTGTTATCATCATTGACGTATACCCTAAACCTATAACGAATTCATCCTTTCTTCCCAGAGGGAAACAGAGAGAAGGCGCTAGTAGAGATCGTGGGAAGATGATAAATCAGTTATTTTTCTCTCTTTTCTCTTCTTATTCTCTTTCTTTGTGGTTTTCTTAACTTCCTTACTTTCGTTCGAATGTATTACACAGAGGAAAGATTGCGCAGCCGAAGTTAAAGTCTAGTGAATCGTGGAAAGAGAATAAGTGGCGATTTGTGGGGATACACATATGATCATTGTGAACGTGAACCGGCAGCGTTTCTTCATCCTCTCTGCTCAAAATATGCTTTATGCGAACAAGATAAGAATGGTATAAGAAAACTCCCACCTCATCCATGGGACAAGGTCCTGGTGAACATCTAATTGCGGCAACACGGTCGTGTATTTATCAACCTGTATATTTTTGTTTTCGTGTCCATTTTCCTTTCTCAATTTTTTGTTTTGTTCAATCTGTGTTTTCTTAAATCGTACTTTCAGCGAACTGGGGTTTGTTCGTGATTAGATGGCGTGTTGTAATTAAACACTTTTGTGCCGTTCACAAAGACTAACTACTAAGGTCAACTGAATCATCATTGTATACGTGTATTGTTGAGTATATTTTTTGTCAATTGTTGTGAATCGTGAGACGATACACGGTAGTCAACTTAATCCTTTGCATTACTAGTAGTAGTACTTCCACTGTTCTCCTCAGCCATCGTCGGAATGGGCCACGAAAAGGGGATGTAAATTGTAGACTCGGTATGTGGGACGCTCGCAATTCAGCAAGGACATCCTGTGTCTGAGTGCGCGTGTGTGTTTGTGCTTCTCGCCCTGGTTGATCCATCCTATAATCACCGTCACCATCTCGACATCGCAACAATAAATGTATGACAGAGCCCGTGAACGAGTCTGTTGGCAGTTTTCTGTTTTTTTCTTTCTTGTCTACGTTTGGTTTTTTTTCTCTTTTCTCTTTCTCTCTCTTTTTCTCTCTTTCTCTCATCTGTAATTACATATATATTATCTTGTTCTCTTTTTAAACATCAAAAACACTTGTTACAAACATATCGTACCTGTGGCGCCCGGATGCGATCCAAACCATTTCTGGCTCTGCTGTGGAAGATAAAACCGATCGCATCTCCTTGACTGCTCTGTACTCCTGACCCAACACACGAACTAAACCTGTGCGTCATCGCACTACTGATACCATGGATCTCGAGGAATTGATTTTTGTTACATTTTACATCTACACTATTAGTAACACCTTGATTAAAGCATATATTTTGTCAGTATATTATATCGCGAATAGCGCTGTGAACATTATTAGACAACTATCAGACATCATGAACCTTAAGGTTTCAGCCACCTTTTTTTTGTATCTGTTCGACACAGCTTGACAGATCATATTTGGAAATGAAAACAATTTATTTAACTTTTTTGTTGTTGCTAATAATCAGTATATCTGTGGAACTGTGCTTGATGTTCCAGATAATATTTTTGATCCTAGAACGATAACACAGATAAAAAGTGTCATCTACGTGGCATACACTTTTTTTTTATATGGGTGTATGTGTGTTTGTTCTATGATCCTTATTGTTCTATCAATTAGCGCTTCGCCTTCCGCCATCATCGAGTCAACTAATTAATCCACATTATTTTTTTCTTGTTTTTTATTTATTTTCAGGATCTATATATCTCTCGTATTGTTTTTGTTTCTCTCTCTCTCTTTCTATCTTTCTCTATTTCTTTTTTTGTTTCATCTACTCCCATGCGTATGCCAAAAGAAGCAAAAACGCACCTTCTTTGCAAAAGTACCGCGTAAACAAAGATATACTATCTGCCACTACTACTACTACTACTACTACCAATACTACCACAACAAAAATTCTTCCTTCATCATCACGTTACAATTTGATACTTTGCCCAAGCGAAAGGCCAAAAATGAAACCGTTCGCCTATCTACTACTACCACTACCTGCTACTACTTCTTCTGCCTACTGCTACCTCTACTACTACCGCTACTATCATCACCAGTACTACCATCACAATTACTACCGGTTCTTTCCTTCGTCCTTTGACTGAATTTTCGCATCACGACACCCAAGTGCATGTACTGCGTAATCGCGATGGTTAGGAACAAGACTTTTAATGTTACCTAAAAAAAAGATCTCCCCTGCTATCATGCAGAAGCATACTAAACAGAAAGTAAAACGAACAAGAACAGTATCACACTTATTCACAGCACGTGGCGAGAAAAATGTATCAAAAGTTGTGAACTTGTCTCTTGTGGACATCCTCACACAAGTTGACTCCCCCAGATCCATGGAAGAGGTTAGAATTGATTTGTAATCTGTTGATTTTTTTTTAAATATATTTTTGTATGTATTCCAATTCCAAGGGGCTGACAATGTTTTTGGTGCGTTAGTGATGCCGATAAAAGCATTGCTTCAGCTTAAAAAAACAAAACATGTTTTCAGGTCCCGATTTAATCAGCTGAATTTAAATGATGTCTTCATTTGAAATTTTTCTTTTCAATAATATTCCAGTTAAATAAATTGAACATTTTGTATGAAACAAAATTTTCATTCGGGACAGTTTCGCGGCCCTTTATGGATTCATATCTTCTATGGACCGAGCCCACCCGTCCTTTGGCTATGCTACTATTGGTACAATAATAATTCGGCAACTAGATTGTTGCGTTAAATACGAAGAATATGTTCATACAAAAAACATGTTGATCGGAACTAGTAAGTTCCTGCCACCACCATTATGTTCACATAACGCTATTGATACAATTTAGCAATTGTATTACGCGATAATATATTAGTTTATTCAATCTTTGTATTCTTTCTGTACATGATTTTGTGTACGGATAGAGTTAATATCTCAGCAAAATGAATCTTCATGACGTTTTATTCATTAATTGGTCAGCCCTGTCACGAAGGAAGAAACGTTAAAGCATATATTTTCCAAGCATTTTCTTCTGCTCATCAATAGTTTGTTTTGTAAAAGTTGTGTATCTTCTGAAGTCGCTTACCAAACCCCGTTCATTAAATAGTATAATATTTCGCCATAAAGGCAGTAAAAAATAGGGAGAAACAAATTTAAAACCTTACGAGCATCAATAGATGCTAAGATGAATTGCGTGTAACATTGTTGCACGGTACTAAGCTAAGAAGCAAGCCTGACGAATTGGCTATATTAGAATTGCACTAATGCTTTGTTTTCTCCTCCATCCCCCTCGCAGAACCGAAGATTCTACCGTACATAGCGCAGCCCGTGTATGATCTTCGCCAGATTGGCGATGTGGCCTTTGGACCTGGCACACGGTCGGCACTGTTGGGCATATTGGGCGGTGCATTGCCCCGACTAACCACAGAGCAGATCGAGCTTGTATCGAGAGCAAAAAAGTACGCAATGGAGCAGAGCATTAAGATGGTACTGATGAAGCAAACGTTAGCCCATCAGCAACAGCAGCTGGCCAGTCAGCGCACTCAAGTACAGCGACAACAAGCATTGGCTCTTATGTGTCGGTAAGTTGGACGGAAATATGTTATAGCCCGGGTTTTATTATAACTAATAAGTGTACGTTTGAAGTAATACAACAAACTTGGTTTTAAAGACGACTATGATGTTATTTAAGACGGTTCTGAATGTAGAAAACGTTGATTTTCTTCTTGTACTCCTGCGGAAGTGAGTCCATTTTCGTGCAAACATTGATGCTAATCCACATAAGCTGATAAGATCTGATGGTCGATACCAATCGTACCCTCCTTCGGAAAATAGTTATCTATTTTAAACATAACTTTTAAGTTCTAATCGCCAAATTTACATGTCATTTTTTAGTGTTTACGTCGGCAGTATTTCATTCGAATTGAAGGAAGACACCATCAGGGCGGCATTCCTCCCGTTTGGACCGATCAAATCGATTAACATGTCCTGGGATCCGATCACGCAGAAGCACAAAGGGTTTGCGTTTGTTGAGTACGAAATCCCCGAAGGGGCCCAGCTAGCGCTCGAACAGATGAACGGTGCCATGCTCGGTGGGCGTAACATCAAGGTCGGCCGCCCTAGTAACATGCCTCAAGCACAGCAGGTGATCGATGAGATTCAGGAGGAAGCGAAGAGCTACAATCGCATCTACATCGCATCAATCCATCCGGACTTGACCGAAGAGGACATCAAGAGCGTGTTCGAAGCGTTCGGGCCAATTATGACGTGCAAGATGTCGCAGGGCAATGCTGTACATACGCACAAGGGATACGGGTTCATTGAGTATCAGACAAATCAGTCTGCCATTGAAGCAATCGCCAGTATGAATCTGTTTGATTTGGGAGGACAGTTGCTAAGGTGAGTTCATCGTGTATATTGAGGTGCACCATGTACCGGTAGTTTGACAATCACTTTCCATTCATTCATGCAAACAGGGTTGGTCGATCAATTACGCCACCGAACGCGCTGATGGGTCCGGCTGCTAATTCCGCAATGCCAACAGCAGCAGCCGTCGCTGCAGCTGCTGCTACCGCCAAGATTCAAGCCATGGATGCGGTTGCTACCAATGCCGTCCTGGGATTGTCAGCCACGTCGCCCTCGCTGAAGGTTGGGCTCACGGGGCTGCCGCTTAATCCAGCAATCACAACAGCAGCCAGCGCAGGATTCGTCGCACAAGCACAGCTTGCTGCAGCAACTCAAGCAGCGGCTGCAATTAATAGTCAACCTGGGCTGCTGGTTCCTCCAGTATCGCTAGCTCCCTCTCTACTGGTGAATCCGGTGTTGGGTGCTGCAGTGAAACCACTTCCCACAGTATTGAGTCAAGCAAATCCGGCTGCGGTAGCGGCGGCGGCTGCAGCTGCTGCTGCAGCAGCAGCAGCAGCCGCTGCTGCACCGAACGCTACTGCCGAAGACGTGTATAAAAAGGCACAGGAGAAGCAGCAGGAAGAGCTACAAAAGAAGCTGCTGGAGGAAGGTGAACCGCAAACGTTGCAACAGCAAGAATCAATGTCGATCAAGGGCCAGAGTGCTCGGCATTTGGTGATGCAGCGGCTAATGAGGCCGCGCGAAAGCAAGGTAGTTATATTGCGCAATATGGTCGGACCAGAGGACGTAGATGAGACGCTGCAGGAGGAGATTCAAGATGAGTGTAGCAAGTACGGTGCCGTGGACCGGGTTATTATCTACAAGGAGCGCCAATCGGAGGGTAACTTTGCCGAGGACGACAACACCGACGTGATTGTGAAGATTTTCGTCGAGTTCTCGCAGGCCACCGAAGCAGATAGAGCCCGCGAGTCACTAAACGGTCGCTACTTTGGCGGCCGCTTGGTCAAAGCAGAGTCTTACGATCAGGCTCTCTTTGACCACGGCGATCTGTCTGGCTAAACCGATGGGGCGTGTGGGGACGTATGTTGCGCAGCGTACCCCACATTTCATACCGCTGAACCAATGATTGCAGCTGATCAATTTTCGACACGAACATTGTGAGTGCTTGTGTGTGTAATGTAAGTTCTCTTACTCTACCACACACTTCTATGGACAGGAAGAATTGGATGGATCGCTAATAACGATCATTTGCAATAGAAGTATCGGGAGATTCTAAGTTTTCATCTGAAAAAGAAAAGTATGTCCAGTTCTTTAACCTGTCCATTGAAAAGAAAAAAAAACCCGCCAGTATCGGTTAGCCAGAGAGATTGTACCCGACAGTTTATTTGTAAGCTCAAGCATCGTATGCTATAGGCCCCACTCAACTTGAATCCCTTTTGAAATCGAAAATATGGGTTGATGATGAACCCTTTTCTTTGAACCTCCTTAAGAGTGGTTCATTTAAACTAAAGAAATGTAAGATTAAAAAGTTAATAACAAAACCACAAGATCACACAGGATCAATAGAACACCTACATTTAGCTACGCCACATACTACATACTTGCGTGCACTTTGGTGGACTTTTCGAGTTTGGAGAAAAACGATTTTTATTGCAGTAGAAGTACTCTAGTGCATTTCCTTATAATTCATCAAACAAAGCTGCGCATGCTGCAGAGAGTGAAGCCATTACGATTCACACATACACCATTTCTCATTAATGTGTTTAGCATAGACTTAGGCATGAAGTCAAAGTAATTCTGCAACGCGAAGGACGAGCCGTGTGTATTTTATGCGCAATACATAATAACACACGGATATAAATGAATCCACCCTAAATTTCGAGCGTTGCTCAACGTTTATTTGCTAATATATTATAATTTAACTGTATATACAAACTCGGGAAGCACGTACTGAAATTGTCCGTTTCGCTGCTTCCCAGTGCTACATGATCAAGGAAATATAGGACTAACGTCACCAAAATCATCGACCGTGTAATGTTGTTATTGCATTCCGAAAATGTTCACATCAAAAGTTTTTTTTCTATTTTTCGTGTTTTCCCTTGCCGGGCATGACTTCGTACTCGTCGTACTGGGGGAACGATCCCATTCCCGTTTTCTGCTGCTCCAGCGCTGCTGCATCTTTCGGTTTGCTGTACTTTGCCTCCAGCTCTGCTGCGTTACGCTCTTTCATCTTCATTATGGCTAGATTTTTCAACAGTTCCTGTTCCGTCGGAGGTTCCTTTCTGTGTGAAGAAGCATGTTGTATGTACAGTTAATTGTAGTTGTTAACTACATCTAATACAGATTCATGAGTCGAAATAATACATCTTCAAAGATTCATGAGTCCAAAAAACTTTGATAATATAGCTCTAACAGTTGAAATACATTCTGGAATCTTCGCGACATGAAGTTTTATATGCTCTGCTTTTTTATGAAAAAGAAAAGGCATCGAAAGTGTGACCACTGTATTCGATAAGATGAGAAAACCTTAACTAGTTCCTCACAAGATTCATGAATTTTGATTGATGAAAATGAGCAATGTTTTAAGAATCTTAAAATTCATTAAATTACAACGATCCACAAATGCTTCAACAATTTAAAAATACAATAATAATTCTGTTAAATACTACTAGGAATTTTCCCATAAGACGTATAAATCCAAGAATTAGTTTTAAATTTTGTTTCGAGATGAGAATGACCTTTTAGTGAAGAATCATACGAATACGCCTTCTCAAAAGAATCATATGTGTTCTCTATGCACGGTTCGGAAGCATTGAAGGATGTTTGGACCTACCTTCGTCCACGTAGCCACGCTTCCCATTCGGCGGTAATCTCCTGATCGTACGCTTCCTTGGTCGATGGTTCGAACCAGCGCGATGCACGACGCCGATCGACGGAAGGATCGGCGGGAATTTCATAATATTTGTTTCCGAAGTAATCCTCTCCAACATAGGTGCCCTTCATTTGGCGCGGTCGAAACGATTTAAGAAAGTTATCCAGCACGATGCGCATTAAATTGCGCGTTGGTGGACCGTTGGCCATTACTTTGTGTTTTATACAACAAGGAACCGAGCTAATACGATATCGATTTAAAAATATTATATAAACAGCTAGTTCCAACACTTTTACACCGGTGTCGAAATATCGGAAACAATTTTGTAAACATAAACGTACAGCTGTCGTGCAAATTTGACAGATTTATAATGATGCTTTTATTTGGAGGACACAAGAAGTCGCATGGATGACATTTAGCATTTTTTTTATTATTATACTTGTTACACCACTTGAAATTGGGTTCTAGTATTACACACAGCTTAATAGAAGAGTCGTATTTTGTTTTTCTTTGTGAAAATATTCGGCTGGAATTTACGGAACGCTTTTTGTGTGTTAAAAATATAAGCATTAAGAAGGAGAGAGTGTGGCATATGTCTACGGGTAGAGTAGGCGAGATGGCACGGTCTGTGGCTGAGAAAGATACAAACAATTCCACTAGTGTAAATGAGAGAAGGATAGACCACACACAAAAGCGCTAGAGAAGGATCAGAAAATTCTTCGCCAGTTCGAAGCGAATCTGTTGACTTGTAAGGGTATGCGTTGAAACGTGTGCAACTCCTCCGCTTGATAGGAGTGAAATTCGCTAGCCATTTGTGAAGTTGGCGTGTTTAAATCGGTGTATAAAAGGTAAATTTGTTTGATAGACGTTCATGTAAATAGTGTAAAGTGTGTAAACATTAGTGTCTAGTTAGTAATCTCAATTTCGTCTAAAAACATGATGCGGCCCTGCTGGTGGTGTACAGTGCAGGCAAGCGCGTTCCATTTCACACACAGATCCAAATCGAGCAAAAGATGTATTAGTGTGCGTGTAAATGGGTAGGGGATCGCTCTAACACCACTGTTCGTGTTGCGTGTGCGTGCGTGCTTGCGCGCTTGTGTGTGTGAATGGCAGGGAAAAAATGTCCGATGTTGACGACGACATCGCGGGTTGTGGTGTGTCCGTCGTGAATCGGCGTAGATTGAAGTGAGCAGCAGCAGTAGCAGAATCGCTCGAGAAAAGTGTGTGCTATTTGAGCTCGTCGAGCGAATTTTCTCCTTTGCGGTTGGAAAACCTACCGCTACCGACGAAGGAGCGTGTGTGTGTGGGGGGAATAAGTTAGTGTGGAGGAAAATTTTGGTGACGTGATAACGTTTTGTATAGCCCGCGGGGCATTACCACCTCTCTACAAAACGCACTCGATTTTCGCGATCCTGTACGTGGGGCTGGGTGGTGTTGATGACTAACGTGTGTTGCCCAGTGTAAGGGAAGTGGCGAATGAAATGCAACTCTAGAACTTCCTGTGTCTCTCTTTTGTTATGTAGTGTATGCGTGTGTTATGCTGCCAGTTACGTTTTATGTGATTTAAGCGGCTTTATATTGTGAGTCAAATGAAGAGTGTGATGGCATTGTGTCTGTTGCTGGACTTGATAGAGTTTTCCATCTACGTAGGCAGGATGAAAATGAAGAAAATGTCACCCTTATTAAATGAAAAGGGTGTGTGTAGGTGTTTTGATGTTATTTTTTTATGGTCCTATACAACTCCCACATTACCACCATGACTCCCTGGGTCGGTGCTGAGCATACTCACAGATGAAGCGGGTTGGTGGTGCAGTTTTTCGAGCGTGAACAACATATTTAGAGGGAGCAATGAAACCTCATTAGCCTGCGAAAGGAATGAACCGCCGCGTGTGTGTGGAGTATGGGTGCTGGCCGCCCCCCAAGTACGCTGTCGTTGTGTTTGTGCAAACCACGCCGAACGAGTGTGTGCCTTCTTGGCGAGCAGCCGCGAGTGTGTGTATGCACACACATTCTTCCCATCGTCGGTGGTTTTCTTCCGACTCGTTGTCGTGTTGTTGTTTTGTTTGAACCCACTTCGTTTCTCTGTGTGTGCTGGAAGAAGCGAAAATTCCGTTCCATCTTTGAACAACGCTTTTTTCTGCCGGAATGTTGTTGCTGGTTAGCTATTCACAACAGAGGTTCAACTTTAAAATTACCACTTCACACAAAGCATGCACAGGGAGGAAAAGCTCCACTCGATGAGAAGCAACTTCTAGACACATAAACACACAGCCACACACATGAACATTAGGAAATTCATGAAGGCTACAAATTAAGCATGATTTGACGAGAAAATCTGTAAAGCAAAACTGGTAGCACAAAACTAAACTACTCACTGAATTCGCAATAAAAAAAACAACAAATAACTAGGTGTTTCCGCTACCACGGCCGATCGTGTTCCGTATATTTGGTGCAAGGGTGAAAGTGACATTTGCTACGCAATCCGGTCGAATGTGTCAAAAACTCGATTTTGTGCCTAGATTTCTACAACTATTTATTTCCTTGTGCCATTTATGCTCCAGAAAACCCGGTGTCGGTAGCACAATGGCACCACTAGCACACCAGGAGTTTCTGAACCCAAATACTCAAAAATACCTGGTAAAAGATTAAGGACAGTACATGTTAACAAATACCAACGATGCAGCCTTCATCCGTACCGAAAATAGTTACTTTTTCCCCCCATTCCATAAAAACTAATTTTTCATATCGATACAAAGAATTTCTCGTAAACATATGAATTTTAGGCTTTTTTAGGCAAAATAATGATTTTTTTAAAGATTTTGAACATTTAAAAACGTTACGATTATGATTTTTAGACGTTGATCAACTTAAAAAAATAATGTTGTAACTTTGATTTTAAAAATTAAATAAAATCGCCATTCCAATTTTTTATTATTAAGAATCAGGCAATTGTCCTAGACGTGGCATACTAGGTACTTCAAATAAAATGCCCATTTTTATATTTGTGGTTCGTATTGCTGATCGGCTCCTCGTTGAATGGAGAAAACAGTTTGCCAGCCTGAATAGAAAGGAGATTTTAACTTACCCCGAACCCCGAACTTTAACCCTTAATGATAAGTTCGGGCTGGTCCCACAGCACAGTCGCCAAGTCGTACGACAAAACAACATGCCCTCTTCATGGGTTCAATTCTCATATGGACCGAGCCCCCCATACGTAGGACTGACTATCCTGCTATGGGTAAACTAATAAGTCGCACATAGCAAAGCCCATTAGCGGCTTAGGCAGGCCTTACCCGCTACGGTTGTTGTACCAAGGAGGAAGAAGAATGATAAGTTAATTGATAGTGGTGTATAAAATCTAATATTTAGATGTGAAACACATGAATATTTATTATGTTTTGGGCATTGGTTACATGTATGTGTGTAACATGTCATGTGTTTTCGATTAAAAATTATATAACGTTACATGCCAAACCTAGTGGTTGTATTATTAAATTTTATTTTATATTTTATTAATTAATTATATTGCCATTATAGTATGATTAAATATAGATCCATTACGGTCATATGTATTTTTAAATATATTAAACATTTATTGTACATTTTTCAGTTCAATAGTTAATGGGCGTCACATCAATCTAAAACACATATTCTCAAGAACTATTATGTACACGAAAGACCGTTTTAAGTGCACAGTGTAACAAATAATTTTCAAGAATAACTGTTCTTGATCTCCAGAGAGGTGAGAAAAACTACCGGCGTAAACAAAGTGAAAATGCACAGAATCTTTTCATTGTATTGTATTTCATTGCATTAGTGTTTTCGTGTCCTGTGCGTATCAGTGTATCTGTAGTGGGGAGTGCGCATTAAAGCACTTATTTCGCAAGCAAATTATTTGATTATTTTGAAGGGTACGCGCTCTAAATCAAACGCTGAAGTAAAATAAAGTAGTGTAGTGTAATACAGTGAATTGTTTGCGAATGAAAAATGTAAAGTGAAAGTATTTTTAAAGCTCGTGGCGGCTGATGTTCGAGCCAAGCTAATTAATGGTAACGCGTAGAAGTTGCGTTACGTCCGTTACGGCGGCGTAACGGAAGATGCGCTGCAGTTTTGCAAACATCTTTTGATCCGTGTGTGTTTGCTATCCGGATACATATGCGTGCGTGTATGTATGTAATATGATGTTGTGAGTATGTGTGTGTGTTGGTAAAGGAAGAAATGTAATCGCACGTGTATGGGTGAGCTTTGTGTGCGGGCATATTCTGAAAGTTTTCGTCCTGTTAACCTGTTTTGACATTGGTTTGCCGCTATATCGGTTGGTTGCTGCAACAGCGGTGGTGTATTTTTCCGGTCAAAGGAATCGCAGTTCCCCGTGAAAGAGTTTGTGTGTGTGAGAGAGATTGTGAAAGCGTGCTGGAAAAACATTTTACGCTGCTGCTGCAAAACGAAAACAACGAATACAACAGAATACAAGGAGCGGTTGCCGGTTGTTCAAAAAGGATCTTAACACGGGTAGTTCAAGGTCTTTCTCAGCAAAGCTTTTATCTAGCAATCAACTCGACTCATGTTTTGGGATAGTGTTGGCAAGAATTGAATGGACATTTCCTCACTGTTGCGGTAAACCTTCTGTCTGCGCGTACATTTCAAGGTAAGGTAATCGGCTGGCAATGGTCTTATTTCGGTAACCTCATATAATTACCTTATCCTATGTTGTGGAACAGTTTATGACCAGGGGACAGGTGAATTGGGTACAATAAAACTCGTACAAAGTACTGACAATAATCTTGAAAACAACAGTTCTTCCGGCATTGCACTACTCAACCAATTAGAATCATAAAATGTTCCGATTCTCTAAAAACTTTGATAGCTCACACACTCACATAAATTCCCGGCGGTTTCGGAAGGGGTAGGCTTCTCCCCTGATTGAATTGCATGATTTTTATCAAGCGCCGCAACATTAAGTTAGTTGTGCAATTTTAAAGTTTACTTTTTGTTTGTGTTTGTATTGTTGTTTGTAGTATTTGTGTTTTTGCGTAATGAAGCTATAATATTATGGTGATTCGAATTTGATATATTTCCTACGATTTAGAAAAAAAAATCAACTGCAATGACCCGGTTTTTTAGGTTCTTCTCTGTATTAATTGAGTGGGAGAACATGTTTTGATGCTTATAATGCAAACTCTGTTAGAATTGATTTTCTTTTATTTGGTAAAATGTAATTAATTACTCTAGAGTCTAGACGGAAATAATTTTGTTGCATTGTTCTTCATTTTCATCCATCCATCCAGCTAATGGTTTGACTGATGGTACTGCCATCTTACTGAGCGTTTTGCGGAGGTTTGGACCTGACGCAGAACGATACGTTCGTCATCTATTTTGGATGAAGCCAACAAGGCAACGCCATGTGCACTGATGGATTGTTCGCGTTAGCGCTTTTGGTTGCAGCCTACTCTGTGCTTTATTCAAGCCGGCAAAATTAGCTCTTGTATTGCTTTGGAGTGGAGGAGCCTTAGGTTTTGTTTCATCACTGTCTTCCGTGTAGTTATGTAAATAGTTGGTTCGCAATATATATATATATGCCACCTCACATTCGTAACGGAGACCACGTGTTTCTATGGGGAATGGAAGGTGTTCACCATTGAAGCAATTGTTCCCCATTCCGATACGTGTGGGCATTTTGTGGGTAGTGCATTGTATGCGAATTTAAATTTATTTTATTTGGCCCCGACAGGCCACGTGGGCCATACAGGCAAACACCACTGGTCGCGTAAAATTGTAATAAGTAATGCGTGTACAGACGTTGGCAGGAAGAAATCGTAACTGCCATTTCTTTAACAGCCTTTCTTCGTTGCGTCTTAGTGGGTTTCAACGTCCTTGGTGCCGTGTTTGTCGCCCCATGATAACACGTTTGATGGATCGTGTGATGATGTATTTGAGGGTGATGTAGTAGAACCGCAACTAAATGTATGATTCGAGCAACGTATGATAAGAGGAAGGATTTGTTGGCACTGATGGATGTGTCGCTTGCGCCTCACTAGCAGTGGTTCAGCCTCTTCACACATTTGCAATGGTCGCGTTCGCTTTTCGGTCGGTGCTTATTGGATTGATGGGCTAGCCAAGAAAGCTTTAAGCAACAATATTCTTATTTGCCGTGTTTTTTGTTCTTAGTTTACTGTGTACTGTGTTGTAATTGATATAAAATTGAACGAATCATTAAAAATGTGACTCAAACACTGCACTCTGCATCACAAATTTGCAATATTACTGACGTGTTCTGAATATTGAAAAAAGTACTCTAATAGACACTTAACAGTTGCTTTGTTTCTTTTGTCATTCTTTTGAACTTGTGCTGATGCTGCAATAAATAACATCAACGGTATGCATTCTTTATAGTAAATACATGCACAGAAGTCCATTTTGCTGTGTAAGGGTAAGGGGCTGATGTCTGTGAAACGCTGATAGCTAAGTCCCATTGGTGCCGAATAAAACCAAAATTATCTATTCATATCACCCATGAACTAAAGCGAAACATATGTTTCGGTCAGCCTTATTGTCTCGAATGCAGAAAGGACTCGAGAACATCTGCAGTAAGTTTTGCACGGAATAACAACTTTGGATTGGAGATTCGTGCTTTGCAATGCATTAGTAAACAGTTTTATGTGCCGCCAGTGGTGGTTATGGAATGGAATTCGTATAATAAATGAGTGATACGTGGCATGGGCCATTGGAGGGCAGCAGCTATCCAGTAATGCTAAAAATTAAATTGTCAATGAGACTACAAAGCAGCTTTCCCAAGACCGAGGCACGTACGTTTAAAATCAAATCGTTTGTCGTCGTTGAACTAGATTAGCGATATTGGTAGTGTTGTTGCACTGGCACCATTCCTTTCTTGCGCAGCGAGCGAGACAGAATAGCGCATGTGCTCCCCATTTGTGGCTTTGATTAATTAAATTGAGCTTGGTGTGTACAAAGACGCCGTTTGGTTGTACATGTGTGTAAGATGCACCGGTTGGAATGAACAAGCTGTTTCACATGTTATTGTGATAAAATATTTTAGTTATCTCATAGCACTAATAGTTCGGTAAATCTAAGGTAAAAATAAACAAAGTATTCAATTCAACAAGAGCTGAGATGAAGCTGATTTTTTCCCCTTGATTGTCACTGCTAGTGTT